>VZTZ01043330.1:236652-257986 GCA_013400955.1 Drymodes brunneopygia
CCACCAAAAGATGTTAAAATACCTGCCTGCATCCCCCAAAGGTGTTACAATACCTGTACCCCCCCAAGTGTTACAATACCTGAGGATGGATAGGTTTGTCCCCAGCCCAGCCCCAGTGCCTCAGGTGTAACCAAAGTGGTTTTGCTCCCTCCTGGCACTTCCCACATTCCAAGCCCGCCACTAAACCACGTCCACAAAGTGTCCCAGGGAGTTTTGCTGCAGTCAAATATCCTTGGCAAAGTGGAGATGTTGTTTCCACTCCTACAAGCTAAAGCTTTCACTGCACAGGTGCCTCAAAACCTAGAAATGCCAGAGTTTGGGATCACGAGAGCTTCACTGAAGAGCCTGAGACTCCTATTCAGGCTTTGCCAAGGCTGCAGCCTCATAAAATCATGGAATATCCTGAGGTGGAAGGGACCACCAGGATCATCCAGAGCAGCTCCTGGCCCTGCACAGACACCCCAACAACCCCACCCTGGGCATCCCTGGCAGCTCCTGGAGCTCTGGCAGCCTCGGGGCCGTGCCCATTCCCTGGGGAGCCTGGGCAGCGCCCAGCACCCTCTGGGGAAGAACCTTTTCCTTATGCTGACGTCCAGTTGGCATCTGAAAATGAAGCACAGCTTTGCTCCCATCCTGGAGGGATTTGCTATTTTAGGTGTTCTCTGGGAAGCTGAAAATAGGCCAGCTAGGTCAGGAATGTCCCAAAAGACTTGGGAGCAGCTGTAGGAGGAAGGTGTGTGCCTGCAAATTGGGTTATAGCTGGGGTTTCCCTTCCCAGCAATACAATATATATGTGGTCCTGGAAGCAGGGCCAGGACCCAGTCTCCTGCCCTAGGGAGATGTCCTCACCAGTTACCAAGTCATGCTGGTACCAGTGTGGCTATGGTTGTCCTGCTTCAGTCTAGGAAGAGCTCACTCCAGTGAAAGAGAGCTCTTGGGATGGGGCAGGAGACCCAAACTGGCTGTCCATGCCCTCAAGTCACTGCCTGTATAATCAAGGCATGCAGAGCTGTGAGCCCTACTGGGGAAAAAAGGGCACACGGCTGTTTCCAGCAGGACCGTGTTCCCAGCAAACACGGTTTGACCTGCCCCAGTTCTGGGCTGCTGGTTGCTGGCAGCAGCCCGGGCACAGCCCAGCCCTGCAGCTCAGCAGTGTTTCACTCCTGAAGCTCCGTTGGAGTTTGCTGGCCAGGAACAGGAATCTCTTGGGCCCAGATGTCCCAAGGTGGAGCAGATCCAAATTTGCACGGAAACGACAGGGCCATCCATCCAGTCCCATTGTCTTGGTTTTAACTCTGTGGCTTTGCCTCCTCCCCGGCCCCGCTCTGCCAGAGCCTGCATCCCCCGCACCGCTCTTATCTCCTGCCACGCTGGCTGCAGCTTGGCTCTGGCCTGTGTTTGCCACCACTTCATTTCTGTGTCATCTACAGCCTCCCTGGAGCCAGTTTGACACCGGTGAAGCAGAAAGGGCCATTGTGTGGGGTGCTGATAAGGGCTTTGTTTTTATTTAGCTGCTCCTTAAAGCCTGTGAAGCTCCTTGGAGAGTGGCAGGCTGGGCTGCATGAGAGCCCACCGTGATGGGAGCAGCTTCCCAAGACACCTGAATGTGCCAGTCACAGCCTGGCATCTCCCTGAGGCTCACCCAGGCTGGAACCCTCTGTGTGCTGAGGGCAGAGGAGATGGAACTGCTGTGGTGACAGTGTGGGGCTGTTGCTGCCCTGCTCTGTGTCCCATCCCTCCAGAGCACCACAAGCTTGAGAGATGCACCCTGCTGTGAAGTGTCACTGCTCGGATTGAGGAGAGGGTGATGAGGACTGGGAGAGCAAAGCAGAGCACTGGGATGTGCTGGGAAAACTTTGAAGGAGCAGCAAATATATTTTCATCTTCCTTTCTCTTCCACAGCTTTGATGGTGCCCAGGGTGAAGCCGTGGCAGGCACAGGGCAGCTCCATGACAGAGTCTGCATTGCTGCTTGGTTTCTAAAGATGGAACAGCTGCTTTGGAAACTCCAAAGAGGAGAGGACTGTTTAAATAATACCCCTGGAACACCAGGAAAAGGTACACACGAAGCTTGGTCTGGCAGGACTCAATGCTGATAAAAGGTCAGCGTTTTTGGGCAGCAGTTTTGGGGACATTTCCATAGTTTATGTGACTTCCCCACAGAGGCAGGATCATGTTTTAAATGTGGCCATTATGCTGCCTCTCCAGCAAGTGTCTTCTGGAGAGAGGAAGAGGAGTGAGCAGGGAATGGGGTCTCTGTGCTCTTTCTCAGATGTCAGATGAGTGGTGCCAGGGTTGTGGGTGAGGTGTGGGCTCCAGACCCTGATGTTCTGTGAGCAAGGGGACCATGTCACGTGGAGATGTCTTCTGCCATAGCCTGCCCTGCAGGGAGCTCTCCTTCCCCACCTCCACCCCCCCAAATTTTAAGCCATGCAGTGAGCTGAGCTTGTCTCGTGCTCTCTGGAACAGCAGCCATCAAACGAAGGTGTCGGATGCAATTTTTCCTCTGCTGGTCCATTGCTAGACAGAGCAGGGTTTATTTGCTCCAAGAGAAAAAAACCCACCCAGCCTTTATGAGTCTGGATTTCTGTGCTGCATCCAACTGAGCAACACCTGTTCACTCAGCTGATGCTGCTGCATGTCCTTGAAATCGGCTGGTGGATGAGGGAGGAGGCTCTACAAGCATGTGGACTTCATTTGGAACCCTCTTCTTTTTATCACTTGAACACATCATGTATATTTGGGACAGGAAAAAGCCTTCTCAGCCCAGTGCAGTGTGTGGGGACACACATGCTGGAGAGGCAGACATATATGTCTCAGTATTTATATACATCTACCACACTCCAGTGAGCAGCCACAGTTTAGCAAGCAGCATTTTTAGGACTGTAAGTACACAGCCACCATACAGGGTATGGGTATCTATGGTCAGTAAACCACCAAAATATTCATACATGCCCTACTAAAGTCGAGAGATGCTCACAGCATCTTTAGAACATTTAATTGGCTATCAGGCAGTCGAGTCACAGACACCTTTTCCATGGTGAATTCTCTATCAGGTGCACAGGGAATGCTGCTTGCTGTATGAGCAGGTACTTGCTGGCCTCTGCTCTGGTTATTTGCTGCCTTCCCACCCCTCAGCTGTGCCATGCTGAGTGAGCTGTGCTCTGAAGATGATCTTTAAGGTCCCTCCAACCCAAACCTTCTCTGATTCTCTGATTCTATGAGACCTCAAGGCCTTGAGTCCCCCTCTGAACAAAACCCACATGGCAAAGGTGGCTGCAGGCTGCTGAGCTAGAGGGAGAGAAGCTCTCAGCTGATGACTGTGGCCCTGGGTGGAACTCAGGCAAAGATGTATGGCCAGCCTTGCTTCCCACAGCCGTGTCCTGCCTCTTCCTCACCCCTTTGCTGCCCCCTCCCAGTTCCCACACCAGCTCAGTCCTTCCATTTCCTCTACAGGGAGGGCAGATCTGGTGGCAAGGATTGATGGCTTTGATCAAAGAACAGCAAACACAAAAGCAAGAGGGAATATTGTTTGAAATTCTCTCATGTCACAGGCATTTGTAGCTCTAAAAATTCTGAAAAAAAAGACATTACTGTCATAGAAATGAGTGGGAAATGAGATAAAGGATTTCTCTCACTGGGCAGGTCATGGCAGAGTACCCTGCCTGCTTCCCTCACTGGGAACTGGTTCTCCAAAGAAGGCAAAATGGAAAGTTTAGCATTGGCATCATTAACAAGGGTGAGAACTGAGTGAAAGGTGAGTGAGGCAGATGGTGCCAGAAGGGAGGTCTGGAGGTCAGTGGAGTTTCCCAAGGTCAGTCCTGGTGTCCAGTCAGTGTTTCTCTTGGCACAGTGCGAGTGGTCAGCATTGCCTGGAGAGGCAGGTGTGTCCAGGGGGAGGGGATGGGATCTCATCAAGCAACAACTTCTGGAGGAGGGGATAGGTGGGATGAGACCTGTTCAGCAGGTGGGAGGCAGAGCACACAGCGGCTGTCAAGCCCAAACAGGCAATAATTCTGTGATAAAATCTGGGGACATTATTTATCACGCAGGTCCCTTTCTTCAAACACGAATGTTTGAGCATGAGGGTGTCCAGCCCAGCTTAGAAGCTGTAATCCTGTCCCTGAAACCATCTCAGATCTTCCTCGTTTGTATATTCAAGCTCTGATGGGTGCCTGCTGCAGCCATAAAGAGGCTGATACTGTTTTGAATATCTTATTTGTTTTCCAGAGGCCATCTGGCTGCATTTCTTCATTGTTTGAGAAAGCAGTGACACTGTCAGTGCTGTATTACCCAAAAAATGCCCTGTGCTGGGAGAGTCAGTGACTTGAGAGGCAGAAGAGATGTGTGGGCACTCAGCAGTTGGAGCTGGATATCAGGGCTGTGTATCACTTTATGAGATTTTTCAGCAGCTCACTGTGAGGAACAAGCTCACTGTTCAGGACCCTGGGAGCCAGCGAGCAGCTCCTGTGCCATGTCACCAGCTCCTGTGCCATGTCATCAGCTCGTCCACATCACCGGCTGCTTGGGCACCCCCCAGCTTGTGCAGCTCAGGGTTTCAGCTCTGGGTGTCCTATCCAGTGCAGGCAAACTGGGATTGCTGCTGGGATCCATGGATCTGCTCCCTAGGGAGCAGTGAGGGAGCTCGGTGCTGGGCAGGATCAGGCCAAGGTGAGCAGACTCCAATGCCCAGCAAGAGCTGAGGAAAGCCCAGCCCTTGCGCTGGTTTGGACTCGTCAGAGGATGATTCCCTGCTTGCCTTGCTTTTGGCATCTGGGGGCAGGGACACCACCCAACCTCAAGGACACAGATCCACAGTGTGTTTTGGTGTCATTCAGGAACCTGCAGCCACAAAACTGCTCAAACTTGTAACTTTGCAGCCTCAAGCCAGCCCCTTGTCACGCTCAGAGCAGCCCCGAGCTGAGCCCTGCCTGGCCGTGCAGGCTGCCTGCCATCTGGCACAGGCAGGGCCAAGGAGAGTAAAATAAATGTTAAATACGCACTAATGCCATGTGACACCAGCAAAAGGCAGCGAGTTCAAGCTCCAAGAGTCTGCTTATGTAAACAGCATCCCGAAATTAATATTTACCTTTTAAAACAAACAGATATTTGGGGTGTTTCACAGCCTTTCTGCCTAGCAGATGCCAAGAACAACAGCTTGGTACTGCAGGGAATTGGCTTGACAGCTCAGGGGACAGTAAACTCCGCACCAGTCTCCAGACTGCGAGGTCAGAGCCGGTCCCTCTCTTTTCAAGCAGATAAATTCGCACAAGTGCCAGATTAATCTTTGCTCAGGGGCTGCGACCTCTAATGAGGAGTGGGAGCCACCCCGCCGGCGCAGCCGGGGAGCGGGATCCGAGCAGCAGATGGGCTGAGGAGGAGGATTTGGGGATGCTCAGGGCAGTCCCTTGTCCAGAGGGGCCCTGGGGAGGCAGAAGGGCTGTCCCATGGTGGCTCCTTGGGTGGCAGCATCGCCACCAGCCTGGCTGCTGTGCTCCACTTCCAGCCAGCCCTGCACCTGTGGGGTAAATCCCATCATTTCCCTAAGGAGTGATCGTTTTGCAAATCACAACCACAGCCTGTCAGGGCACAGCCAGGCTTGGGGATGTGGCTCGCACACCCTGGCTTCTGCTGCTCTTCCACGAAGACATCGTGGCCATCCCCATCCTTATGTGAGCACCCTGCACTTTTGGGGGTTTGCTATGCTATTTTAAAACATTTTTTATCGTTCTCCAGCACTGGGATGTGTGGGGGCACAGACACAAAGCAAAAGTCAGCTGCCACCGTGGAGGTGTTTGGCAGTAAATAGTGAATGAGTAGAGGCTGGGGTAGGAGCCTGGTTTTGGTTTTAATAGGATATTTTATGCAGATGTCTGAAGCAGAGGAATTTTGGGAGCATTTTGCAGCTCACCACTTCTTCCATCACCCCCTGCTGGATTTTACTTCAGCCCTCTGCTCCTAACACACCTTCATCCCTGGCACTGTGCTTCTGTCCTTGTCCTCCCAGCTCGGGATGACTCTCCCCTCTTGGCTGTGGTGTTGCTCCCCTCAGGATCCTGCCTCTGGCTCTGGATGCACTTTTCCCAAAGGATTTCAGGGTGGCTCATAGTTACCATGTGCCTGTCCTGGTGCTCAGCTGGCTCCTACTTTGAATTTTCAACTTCCTCCAGCAGATTCTTGGTGATTTTTCAACCTCCCGTGGAAGGGGAGAAAGGGGACATGGGATGGTGATGGGCCAAGGACACACCAGTGCTCAGAGCAGAGCTGGGAATCCCAAATCCCTCCCTCCAGGAACACACAGATCCCACAGACACTGCACCCTGCGTGAGGGGACACGGGGCTGCCACCCGCCGTGGGATGACAAAGTGACAACGCTTTTGGGGGCCCTTGCCTGCCAGGCAGGGCAAAGCAAACCCATGAGCAGCGGCAGTGCGTGGGTGGGAGCCGGGCTGGGCGGGAGGATGTGGGGAGGCTCTGTTAGCCCTGTCAAACAAAAACCAACAACACCAGCCTGGCTGCGATGGGGCCCCGCCACGGGCACGGGGGTGATGGGGACTGATCAAACAGGTGACACCCCAAAAGAGATGGCAAGGCAAGCTGGGCTCACTAAACCACATGAAGTATGGGGTGCCAGGGCGCCAGGGAAGGGCTGCACCCAGCCTGGGCTGCTCAGAGTGGCTGTGCCGGAAAAACGAGTGTGTTTGTGTTGAATACCTCTTTCTTTTGAAATCTAACCCTCTTTGCATTTCAACTGCTGACAGTGCTTGTCAGGGCTTGCAGAAACGGTGATTCAAAAGGTCATAGCGAGCGGTAAGAAATCCATCTGCCCCTCCAAAGTCACACGGGGAACTGCGGCTCAGTGCTGGGGACCCGGGCTGGTGATGCCACCAACACGCTGTGACAGTGTCACCCTGCCAGGAAGGGCCGCTGGGCTGTCCCTCAACTTTCCTTCCTACAATTAGTTCAGTTTGCTGATGAGGTCAAAGTTGAGCTGGAAAAAGAGGGGGAATTTTCCCACTGAGTGACAACTTCAGGCTAAAACTGGGAGGATGTGATCAGGTCGCTGGCAGGACTGTGGGGATGTGGGGACAGGACACCATGGGTGGGTCTGGGAATGCCATCAGCCCTCGCTCCTCCCAGATCCAGCTCCGGAGGGGGGGGTCCAAACATTCTCATGTCTGCACCACACCTCAGCATCCCCTTAGAAATAAATTAAAACTTAATTATGATGTTCGGTGCATGGTAATGGGATACCAATTTCCCCTAAGTAGTGGCCGATTTATATATAAGACAGACCTGGAATCTCTGCTATTAAAATGAATAGTTAAGTTGCATTTTACATGAAAGCCTAAAAATCAAGGCTGCAAATAAGCAGATTCAAACAATCCTCTCTGAACTGGAAAAAAAGAAATGCTGGAGTTTTGAGGAAGAGCTATGCCCCATATAAACAGGGATGTTTTCAGAATTGGCAGGGGTCAGGACTCCATATTTCTTCAGGGAGTTAACCACAGACCTCAGTTAGAGGTGATGGATTAGAGGAAGGTTTCCTGCCTGCTGATTTTGACCATGGACTTCAGTCACTTTGCCCTGCCTGTGTCCAGCTTCACCAAGTATTTTGTGTGAGGATTTGAGTATTTGTACATCCTGGGGTTTCCAAGGAATATTTTTATATCACAGAAGAATAGTACAAAAGAAATCTTTATATATAAGAATATAAAACATTTAAATATGACAGTATAATTTATGTAGAATATATATATATATATATATGTGAGAAATTTAATTTCTTATCCAAACCAAAGCAGACAGCAGCAATTCTGTTACAGGTAGTGAGGCCTGAATATGACAGAGCTGAGGGAGAGGTTTTGCTGAGGGTGATGAGTTGGATATGATCCCCCCCCAGGCCATTCCCTTGCACTTCCAGCACCTCTGCCCACCCTTCCCTGTCCCCGGACACAGGAGGGCACAGGGCAGCTGCTCTCCTGGCTGGGGGGTTCCCAGACCACCCACAGTATCCACAGCCTCTCCGTGCAGCCAGAAGGAGAGGTGGGAGCGTTTCCAGGCTGCAGAGATGCCCTGCAGAGGGGCACGGCAGCTCATGGATGCTCTGCCCGGCGCTTGGCACGTGCTGTGGCCACAGCTCCAGGCCTGGCCCCCTTCCCACGGGGATGGCTTTCCTAGAAAGCTCTGCCTGCTGCTGGCTGGCTGCTCCCGGAGCACCCACCGCGCCCTGGCCCCTCACCAGAGATGCCATCAGCCTGAAGGCAAATGGGGAGGAGGCCCAGCAGTGCCAGGACTCCTTCCATCCCTGCCCAGGGGCTGATGATCCCGAAATAAGACCTGCTGCAGTGCCCAGCTGTGTTTGGGTTTGAGCAAGAAAGGACACATGGGTGTGCCCGTCCTGCCCTGCAACATCACCTGGCACTGCCAAAGGGCTTCAGGTGATGAGGGAATAAGCACAGCGGAGTTTATCACTTCTTTTTTAGTAGGTTTTAGGGTAAAATCAATCCAGAACCACTAAGGAATTAAAAATTGTAATAGCTAAGCCTTGAAGGCAGCCTTCTCTCCCAGCCATCTCCTGCCCCGGGTCCTCTGGGCTGGGGCTCGCTGCCCCGGGCTGCCAGGCCATGTGGCACAGGGTGGCTTCAGCTGGAGCACAGGGGACATTCCAGCTGGGCAATGTCCTGTGTTAATTTGGATGGAAGTTCGTTTTGGAAAAGAGGAGTGAACAAGTGTGTGACATTTTAGTTCCAAACTCAGGCTTCGCCTTATGCACTAAACCGTGGAGTTGGAGATCAGCAGAAATTGAAATAATGAATTTCACTGTTACTGACTTTAAAAAAAAAAATCCATTAACTGGCAAATTCTGAAATGCCATGATTTTTCCGGCTGTTCAGCACAAAAACCAATCTGGAAGTGCCAGTACCCGAGCCCCCAGCAGCCCTGTGATCCTGACTGGCTCCAGAGGCTCCCATGGATCCCAGACAGGTCCCCGTTTGCTTTGGCTTCCTCAGGGAGGCCCCTTGGCTGCACCCCACATCTTTTGCAGGAGGACATCAGCCTTGCTGGCATCTCCCAGTGGCATCTGGGGCTCTGCCCATAGCACCAGGAGGGTGAAGGGAGTTTTTTTGGAAGTTCTCCTGGCTGGACCACCCTCCCAGATCAGTGATGCAGTATCTACCCCAGAATCGAGCCCTTCCTGGCTGGAGCCAGACCCGAGGGCAGCACAGGGTGCCCTGGGAGCAGCCAGCTCCACCCGGGAGTGGTGGGGAGCACAAAGCCCATATCAGCAATGATTTCCTGACAAACAGTGCGGCTCATTGTCTGTTCTCATTTATAAACTGCTCCACACCAGCCATCTGATATCCATTATTACAATTACAAACAACCCACAGTAACTCTCCAGCTGGTCAGCTCCATCCTAACAGCACTGCAGCCATTCAAGGATGCCATATGGTACCAGAGTTTCCAAAGCAGCATTGTCAATCAGCCTTATTAATTTCTGAGTTCATTTCTTTTCCTTTTAGGGATATATTTTTTCCTTTCTTTCTATATAAGACAGAGACACTTCTCTGGCCTCAATTTGGAATATGCAGCTTGACAGAATAATTGAAACATCTACATCTCCGAGGCAGCTGGCAGGGAAAGGAAGAGCCTGAGCAGCCCCCCGAGTACTGGTGCTCATGCAAGACCTCCAAGTGTCTCTTCCCATCTATACCCCAGTGCGTGCCACGAGAATATTAAAAACCCATTAGATCCGGAGTGCCGGACATGGCTGGCTCTTTACTGCAGATGGAGGGTTGCTAATGGCCATTTCCCTTCGATCTCTGAGTCTCCTTTGAGCTATATTTATTTTTTCCCCAACATTTTGGAGCCCACGGGTGGTGTCATAGGAGTCGGTCGGAGGTGCTGAGATGCTGCCGGCTCTGTCTGTGCCCATCCTGTGATGAGCAGGAGCTCAGGAGCATCCTAAGGTGATTCCCAACTGGATGGACTCTTCCTTTGGGGTGATTCCTGGAGATTTTGTGCCTAGCTGCCTCCCTGTGGCACCATTGCATGGTTTATCTGTCACAGCGTCATCGTGGATGGCACTGAGGGAAAGGGCTGTGCTGGGTATGCCATTCCCAGCCCTGCCAACACACCCAGGTACTGCATCACAGCCACTGGCTGCAGGGACTGCTGGGCCTTCATTTTTGCTTTGCTTTTGTATTTTTAAGCAAAATCAGCAATCAGTTGAGGATGGTTTCTTTCCTCGGCTCGAGGTAGCAGGATTTTGTGGCTCTGAAATTCTCAGCTCCAGCTAAAGCTCAGCACCTGAGCTCCAGCAGGATTTTCCTTCCCTGGGGGTGGGCTAGAAGTGATGGGGGGACTGGAGGTGGAGACCTTTCAGGATGAGCCATGGGCACCCTCAAAATGTCCCTGTGAAAATGTCTCTGCACACTTTCATGTTTTTCCTCTCCCCAGTTGACTTTGTGGTGTTCACAGCTGAAGAAAAAGCTACCTGTCGGGATGTGGGTGCCTCCAGCAGCACCCCAACCATGCTGGGCTGTGGGTACCCACACCTGGGGGCCTGGCAGAGCTGCTCAACACAGGATTTCAGTGCTGGCAGTGATACATGGCCAAGGAAGAGGAATCAGGCTGAGAACAGAGAGGAGCATCCTGTGGCTCCTTGTGCCGTGGCGGGTGAGAGCAGCAGGTTTTGGGGCTGTGCATTATGCAGCTCATGTGGGATTATGTAAAACCTCTTTGTTCAGCCTCCCTGTCAAGGGCAAAGAGCTCTGTGGGGCTGGGACAGTTTGGGGGGAAATCTGCAGCCGCACAGATGGTGACACCAGGGCTCCAGCCACCGGAGGAGGACGTTCCCTGACTCCCTGTCCCACAGTCCCCACGAGCATTCCCTCATTGCTTTTAGCTCTTGGGAGCCCAGCGAGGATCCAGCCCCAAGCCAAAGCTTAGCCCAGCTCTGCCAGGGGCTTTGTTCCTTCCCAGAGCTGTGGGCAGTGTCCACCTGCGGAGGGAAGTGCTGGGCATGTGTCAGCCCTCTGGAGCAGCTCCCTTCAGTGAGAGCTGTCCCTGTGCAGGATCACCACTGCAGTGCCTTCACCCACGGCAAGTGCAGGTTATGGTGCTCCTCCCTGGCTTGCCCTTGGCATGGGCTGGGAGCCCCTTTGACACAGCTGTTCCTTACTGCCATCGTTTTTGTCTGATGCAGTGCACACGCTTTGAAGGGCACACTGAATTGGGTGCATTGTTTGATTTATCTCTGATTACAAAATAACAATTTTCTTGTTTGCCTCCCAGCACAGAGTCCCTGTTCCCACCTGGGCCTCAGCAGGCATGGTTTGGTGCCCAGCTCACACTGCCATGGGGATACAGTCAGGTATGGGTGCTCTCCTGGAGGGCAGGAGAGGCTGTGTCTCCATGGATGAATTCCCATCCCCAGCTGTGACCTGATCTCACCTGACGTAGCTCGTGGTGGTGCTGTGATGGGGCAGAATCCTGAGGCCCTGCTGGCCCTGCTGGTACAGTGGTACCCACATGGGCTGAGTTTATGTTGAGTTTCCATCTGGCTTTTCTCTACCCTCTGGCTCTCTCCAGTGTGCAGGGGAAAGTTTCACAGCCCTGTTTACATGGACACCCTGTCAAAGTGCACTCTCCTGCCATTGCTGCTTGGAGTTTGACTCTGTTGTTTCCCTGCATTTGCACCAGGACTGTACATCATCCCAGCCCTTGACCCCAGCTCCCCTCCCTGGCCAGGTGTCTGGGCCTTTCCAGGAGGGCTGTGATCCTCAGCAGTGATGGACAGGACCCCTCTCTCCAATCCCACCATCCAGCACTGTTCCCTCCAAGCTCCTCTTCCCCTCTGAGCATCTCCCACAGGACACACAGACCTCCTTTTCCTTTGAGCTTCTGAATTTGTGACATTTTGCTTGATTTTCCCCCATCTTTCCCCTCTGGCTCTCAGTGAACCACCCTGTGCCTTCTGCAGGAGGCTCCTCACTTGCTCTGCGTCTCTCTTGCCATGGCTGTGGGGATGTTGGAGCCTGCTGGCTCAGCCCCTGCCCTGTCCCTCCTGCCAAAGTGGCACAGATGGTTCTGTCCCTCACGATGTGACAGTGCATGAGCCAGGCACTTACAGAGCCTGGCCGTGGGCAGCTCTATTGTTTCCCCAGATTCTCAGTGACACTTGTCCGGAGGAGTCCTCATGCCTGTGACACTTCCCACGGGTTGGGAATGCATTGGGAGAGCCTCTGGGATCTCCTGTGTGTCCCTCCAGCCCACTGCTGTGGGACCAGGTGCTGCAGGGTGCCCTGTGACTGTCCCACAGCAGAGAGCCACTGCCCCAGGGTTGGTTTCCCTTTTTCCCCATCCCTGATGCAATCCTGCAGTTATCCCTATGCTCCCTGTCCAGTTACTGAACCCCTTCTCTTGCATGACTCTGCCCATCACTGAGGCTCTGGGATCCACACTTGCTTTAGCTTGAAGGTTGTTCAGGATATTTTTCCCCCACTTTTTTTTTTTTCCTGTGGGATTTTGCTGTTTTCTCAGCATTCTTCAATTATGATTTCACATACCTCCCATAGCTGACTCACTGCTGACACGATTTTTTCTGAGGATCCAAGGGGAAGCCAAGCCAATATGACTTTCTGATCTTATTCCTTGGTTCCTTCTTCTGCTCTGACAGGCATGGTTCCCTGTGTGCCAGAGCTTCCTTGGGAGCACCTCACCATGAGCACAGAGCACACTTTGGTGCTCTGGTCAGTCCTGGCATCACCTGTATCCATCTTTCCAAAGGGCTCGGAGCACATGTTGGGCAGGGAAATGCCACATTATCATCCCTCCTGATACTGTGATTGCAATTTATGCTCAGATCAACAGAGGAGAGAATATTTCCCTTTTTCTCCCCAAGCTCTTGAGGGTGTTAGAGAAAAAAATCCACTCTGCCAGCTGCTCTGCCTGGAGCTTCCTGCACCAGGGATGGGGAGACAAGTGGGCAAGGGCATGATGCCAAGGTCAGCGTTTGCTCCAGTGCCTGCCCCACACCAGCTTTCCAAGAAACTCTGCAGCAGGAAAAAAAAAAAGCAAGCCACAAACCAATTTTTTCATTTGCACCTGGAGCGAGGCCAGATTTTGCAGTACAACATTTTGGGTGAAAATGGAGCCATTGTCATCTGGCCAACCCTTGTTGAATGGCCCCTGCCTGGACACCACTGTAGAATGGCAGAGCCAGGGCTGGGATATGGAGCTGCCTGCTGGGTTTTGGGGCCAAGCCTGGACCCCAGAGGGTCCCCTGGTAGGTGCCACCAGAGGGGACCGACCGCCTCTGCTGCGGGCTGCGATCACAACTCGGCTTTGAAAACTCTCCAGTGCTTTGTTCTCCCCCTGATACAATCCATTTGGAGCAAATGCAGTCTCGGAGCATCTTGCCAAGCCCGCAAGCTTTGGGGAGGGAGGCTGCTGCGAAGCATTAGTGGCAGATAAGGCCTCCTCGGGGATGGCTGGCTGGGGAGGGAGGGGCGCTGGGTGAGTCTCGCCTCTCCTCGTCCTGGTCCGGGGACTCGGCTGTCCGGGCAGCCAGGGAATGCCAGCCTCTGCCTCGGCTCCTTCGCCTGATTCATCCTGCCACTGTCCTGTTCCTTCACCTATCGTGCTCCAGGTCCTGACCCTGCTGCTCCTCACATCCCATCCCCGATGGTCCCCTGCTTGCCGGGCACCCCAGGGTGCCCCAGCATCCCTCAGTTCCCATGGGAGCTCAGTGCTGCACCAACAAAGGGCAAAGGGATGTGGTTCATTGGCAGGGGGTTGGGATGGAGCCCCTGTGCTGGTCCTGAGCCCCAGCACCGCAGGAGCCAGGGCTGGACTCACCCCCACCTGCAGTCACAGGTGTGCGGCAATTTCTTAAGCCCCTGGAGGCAAATTCCTCGTCCTGCCTGATCCGTGCAGACAGAGGAGGCTGGAGGTGCAGGAGGGGATGCCCGGGATACCCTCAGGCAGGGTCAGAGGTGCAGCCAGGGATCCCCGGGTCCCACTGAGGTGCCAGGGGTGGGTGAGGGATGTGATAAGTCCCTGTGGGATGCAGTCTGTCCCCAGCCTGGGGACCTGGGGCGCTTGGTGACAGTTGAGGGGGTGGGAGCAGGGCAGGGCGAGGTTAATGCCGTTATGAGCTGGGGCAGGGGGTCTCCAACAGACGAGGCCTCGCCGGCCAGATGGGGAGACTCGTCTGCCCCTCGCCGGGGCCACAAAGGAGGGTCCCCTGGCAGCAGCTGGTCCCAAGGCAGAGGTTAAGGTGACACGTGTCAGGGCAAAGCCCAAGGGTGGCAGACGTGGCCCAGGCCTTTGTGGGGGTCACCTCCCATCTGACGGGGAGCAGGTGGGGTGGGAGCTGCAGGAACCCAGGGCGGGATGGCTCTGTCGTGGTCCTGCCGGGCAGTGGCACTGCCTGTGACAGCCACTCGCCGTCTGCCTTTGTGCTTTTGCAGATAAGGAACCTTTTTTTCCCCGCTTTTTTTTTCTCCCAGAAAGAATGGGAATGGCCCCATGGCAGGAGATGCTGCTGGGGGTTACTGCATGTCCTGGCCTGGAGCAGGGGACAAGACAGGGGACAATGAGAGGGTCAGTGGCTTGAGAGCTGGGGCAGGGGCTGGCCAGGCATCCTTGCAGTCTGACAGATACCAGGATGGGCGTCCATCCTGCTGAAGAGTTTTGTACAATTGGACAAACCACAGGCAATGCTTCATCCCTGTGGGCACTGCTGGCCCCAGGACCCACTCTGGAGGCCAGGATCTGGCCAGGGGTCAGGGCTCAGCCCCTCATCCAGATCAGCCTCTCACCCAGATCAGCCCCCCTGGCCCCTCGGCTCCCCCTCACCACAGGGCTAATTTCAATTATCTTCTCTGGGCCATATGAATTCTATTAATATCAAAGTAATGAGGTAGTTACTGCGATTCGGAGGAACGGCTGGGGAATTGCTCGGGATAGGGTTTCGCCAGCCAAGAGGGTAAATTAAAACCTCCCTTTGGAGAGGAGCAAAGGGCTGTAGCAGGGGTGAGTGGGGGCCAGCCTGGAGCGGGGAGGGATGGTCACGGTGTCCTTCCCCTGGGGGGCCACTGCTGCCATCCCTGCCATCCCCCTCAGGATGGGGGGCTCCTTTGGAGATACCATGAGCTGGATGGGGAGCTCACAGCAGGGATGAGGCCTCCCATTCCCTTTCTGCAGCCCCTCCAGCTCCTGCACAAGCCCCCTAATGATCGTGCCTGGAGCATCCACCCTGCAATGCAGAGGGATGGATCCCCCTGCTCAGCCTTCCTGGAGCCTTGTGGGCTCAAGCTGCTGCCCTGGTGTTTGGTTCAGGGAGCCCCTCAAAGCAGCACTGAAATGGGCAGCCCGTGTCCCATGGGCAGAAGCACCCAGGGCTTGGGGCTGTGCTGTGCTCCCTCGAGGCACACAGGCTCCAGCAGCCCGGGAGAGGATGGGCAGTGATCACAGACCCCTCCTGGCACCCGAATCCAGGGAACGGAGGCTTTTCCAGGTCCAACAGCCTTCCCTGCCCCTCAAAAAGCTCTGTCAAAGCTTTCAGCACTGCTCCCCTGGGCAACCCTGAGCTCAGTTGAGAGGCCTGGAAAGACTGTGGGGAAGGGGGAAATAGCAGGGGGGGAAGGGAAAATAGCAGGAACCACATATATATTTGTACATCCTCCTATAAAACAAGTTCCAGCTACTTATCGGGCTGGAAAAAGAGCTTTTTATGGGGCAGTGGATGGGCTCCTCCTGCATCCCCCCGGCTGCGGGGTGCTTGGGGACACAAGCAGAGCCTGATCCCAGCTGTAGCAGGGACCCAGATAGGAACTGGGGACACGGGGAGTGCACGAGGCTGAGCCGGAGGAGCATGAATGTATTAAAGGTAAAAATAGCTCTTGTTGTGGAGCAGGGGTGTCACACACGCCTGCCAAGCTGGGAGGGAGCAGCAGGCGCCTCCCAAGTCCTTAGCAGAGGAATTGGGTGAGGAAGGGGAGGGTGGGGTTTGTGCTCACGGTGTTGAGCAGAAAGTCAGGGCGTGTGGGAGGATCCTGTTGGACACCGCCTCCCCAAAATCCGGCGCTGGGACCAGCCCAGAGCCCAGAATAACTGAGCAGTGAGGAGAGGTGAGGATTTCTTCCCAGTGCCCTCTTAGCCCAGATAAAGAGGGAATATTTTTACGATGGCGGTAGTGACACACAGAACAGGGTTTCCCAGAGAAGATGTGGATGCCCCTCCATCAAAGCCAGCTTGGATGGGGCTTCCAGCAGCCTGGTTTGGCAGAGGTGTCCCTGCCTGTGGCGGGGGGGTTGGACTAGAAGGTTTTTAACATTTCTTCCAACTCAAACCACCCTGTGACTCTCATAACCAGCAGGCTGAGCGGGCAGCGTGTCCCCTGTCCCCCGCGTGGCCTGCTGAGATGAGCCAGAGGCTCATCCTGTCCCGTTCCTCTGGTTGGTGCCACCAGCTTTGCAGCAGCCGCAGATGCTACAATAGGTGAGCTGAGCGTGGGGGTTCTCACCTGGTGGCAAAGCCCCTCCGGATCCCCGCAAGGCCTTGTCCCCCAGCGGGCAGTGCCAGCCAGACGGTGGGGAGCGGCAGAAGGTGCCCCAGCGCCCAGGGGGGTTCCCGGGCACCCCCAGCCCGCGGCAGCGCCGGTGGCTGCAGAGCGGCTCTTTGCTGGCATCTGCTGACAGCGGGAGATCCTGCAGCTCTTCCCAGGGAGCCGCACTGAAACGCGGCCCGGGGATGGCCCTTCCCTGGCAAGGAGCAGGGCCCTGAGGGCGGGGATCTGTCAGACAAGCACCTGTCAGGAGCGCCCCGCAGGGATGGGGCTCTTGCAGGGAAGGTGAAGCCCCACAAGAGGATGCACTTAGCTACAAACTCTGACGCTGAAGGTGGCTTTCCAGCTAGAAGTGGGAAAACATCCCTCCGGCTTCATACGGAGCCTTTTCCTGGGATACAAGGCTCTTCTGTCCCTCCAGTGACTCTGTGCTGTGCTTGGGACATAAGGGATGCATAAGGGAAGGGCCTGCATGACATGGAAGAAACTTTGTAGGGACTAATTATGTCCCAAAGCAGACAGAAGCACTCTCAAGTTAAAGGACTTGGAGATCCCAGTGATTCTAAGGTCAGATACGCTTTTCTTGCGGCATTTCCTGCGTAGTGAAGGATGAATCTGTTAAGTACATATTGCATATCTAAATCTGTTAATATCTAGACTAATATCTATCTAGATTTAAATCTATCTAGATTAAAATCTATCTAGATAATAAAAGCTATTTCCCTTCCATCCCTTTCAGGGTCTCACGAGGCTCAGTCCTTCAGGGCAGGGTTGGTGTCATCCCCTTCCATGAATTCCTGGGAACACTGAGCAGAGCAGCCCTTCCTTGGTGCTGAGGGCTAAGGATTGTCAGGGCATCCAGTGGCCTGAGATGCTACCTGGATCCCCACAGTTTGGGAATGTTGTCCCAGGGCTGGAACTTCAGCTCTTCGAGTCTTTTCTTCAGAAGGGATTAATTCAATTAACACAAGTAACAAAACAGCTCACAGCACTCTATAAATAGACTGGTGGGCTCTGACACAGCTCCTGGCTATGCCAAGAAATAGGACTAATAATAGCTGCTTAACGGGGTTCAGGGGGCTGAAGAGATTAGGCAGACTAAATGTCAGGATGGCTTAAACCTGCCATGGAAATCAGCTGGAGAAGCGTGGAATCACAGAATCACAGGATGGTCTGGATTGGAAGGAACCTGAAAGCTCAGCTCATCCCACACCCTGCCATGGGCAGGGACACCTTCCACTATTCCAGGTTGCTCCAAGTCCCATCCAAGCTGGCCTTGGACACTTCCAGGGATCCAGAGGCAGCCACAGCTTCTCTGGGCACCCTGTGCCAGGGCCTCCCCACCCTCCTCTGCAGCATCCCAACAGCCACTGAGCAAGCTCTGCTGGAGGGCATGGCTCAGAGTGAGGGGCACAGAGCCCATCGCTGCCACTCTGCCAGGTCCTGCTCCTGGGGACCGTTTAGAGGATGATGGAGCCAAGAGATGCTTTTTCCAGCTAAAAAGCAGCAATTTCCCCCAGGGCCAAGGTCAGGGCCCTGGCAGCACCCCCAGTCCTACACCTCAGCCTCCTGCTCTCCCCAGCCTCTTCCCCTCCCACTGCTCCTGCTGCCAGGAGAAATTCCCAGCTGGGCTTTTGTCACCGACGCACGCGTGTTTCTGCGGGAAGTTTCTATTTCTGTGAATAGCAATTTTTCAAGCAACTCCTCCCCCGCCTGCTCGCTTTCACAGGAGCCCTGACGAACGCCGCTGGCATGCCTGGAAGCTGCAGCTCACTCCTGCGTGCCAGCCCCGGCCGGAGCCTCCGCCCTCCGCCCTCCCGTCCTGCGGACTGTCCTGCAGCTCCACGGCACGGGAATTACGCCCATGGTGTCTTGTGAGGGTCAAATCGAGCTGGGACCACTCCTTGTGCTGGGCGCCCGGTGCTCACCGTGCTCCCTGGGGCAGGAAAGGGATAAAAAGAAGCGGAGGAAGCCTGGGGGAGCCAAGCCTGCGGGAAAACCCCAAAACAGCAGCACCTCTGCCTGGGGGGCAGTGAGACCTCCAAGAACATCCTGCCATGTCCCAGTTTCTTAGGGCATGTCCCAGTTTCTCAGGCCACAGCTCTTGCCAGGCTCAGCTGTGCAGAGGAGCCAGCAAATGATTTCTGTCTTTGATTAAACCTGGAGCCAAGCACCCAATTCTGGAGCCCAGCCCCCAAGTGCTCCACCAGTGTGTCAGCCCTATTTGTCCCCTCCTGATGGACTCCCTGCTCAGGGCGAGCCCCCCAGTTTGGGACCAGGGTCTTAAGGGCACTTTGGACTCCCTGTTTCCATTAGAAGATACCACCTGCAATACTTCCCCGGGGTCTCCATCCCACGTAAGTTGTTACAGGAATATTAATTGCTGAAGAAGGGGAGATGGGGGCCCCACAGCCTGGCAGAAGTGTGGGACGTGCTCTCTGCTGTGTGTCACTGAGCATCGTCCTTGCTGCACTTACAGGATGAGGCTGTTTTCCCCAAAGGAGATGTGCTGTGCCCTGGATCCAAGGACCACGGTCCTTTCTCCATCCCAGCAGCAGGACAGGGAAAGGCATTGGAAGCATCTGGATGGCTTCCATGCATCCAGGCCACGCTTCTCAGCATCCATGCCTTGGGGCACAGAACTGAGAAATGAAAGGCAACAACCCAAATGTACCATTCTGCTGAGAGCGGTGTTTAGTGATCCCACTGCTGGTTCAGATGGGAATGGGCCCTTAGAGGCTGCAATTATCAAAAGCAGCTCTTGGGAATGAAAAAAAGCTGGACAAATTGCTGATTGCAGCTGCCTGGCTGGAAGTGAAGTGAGTGCTCGCAGGGCGTGTGGCACAGGGGGAATGAGCTCTGTGTCCACTCAAGGACCAAAAGACCAAATTCCCCTTGCTGTTCCCAAACCAAGAGGCACTGGCAGCCAGAGAGTGGGGCTGGACAGGGGATGGGATCAGAGGGGAATACCCTTGGGGTGGTGTAGAAGTGCTTGCCACAGTGAGCAGCACTGTGCTGCAAAGGCAAAGTGCCACTTAAACCCCGGACATTTTAGTGAAGAGAAAATCAGGAATATGTAAACCGTCTGTTTCGTAAAGAAATAACCTTCAGGGTTTCCTCTGCTGCAACCTCAAGAAATTCCACAGCTGCTGCTGCGTGGGAGGGAGCCCGGGGAGCATTTTTCTCCTCTGTGTGAGGCTGATGCTCAGGGCTGGCTGCAGACCCTGGCCGGGAAGGGCTGTGGTGAGCAGCACACGCTGCAGTCCCCCTGCCCCGGGTGCCCAGAGCCTCTCTCCATCCCCTTCCCAGCCTGCCATAAATGTTCCTGAATTCTTACAAATTCTTGCATTTTCCAGAGGGGCTGAGACCTCAATAATCCTATCCCAGGGGCTCCTGGAGCTGCTTGAAGCCTCTGCAAGGGGCAGAAGGGATGTGCCAAGAGCGATTTGCTACTCCTGGAGGTATTTTCTACTCCTAATTAATGCAGAAAAAATGGGCGTCTGCCAAAGAAGTCAAAATATTTCTATTTTCAAGACCCAGGGCAAGCAAGGAAAAGGCAATGCAGAGTCTTCTGAATGTCTGCAGACACCATCTCACTCTGCCTGGCTCCTGTTGAACACCATTGGGACTGTTGGGAGGTTCCTGCCCTGGCTGTGGCTGCTGGCATGAGCCACAGCGCTGTGCCCAGCTGCCACTGCTCCTGCTGTGACAGCCCAGCACAGGGACACCCAGAATGTCCGGGGCCAGACCTGGGACAAAGAACAGTGCACTGAGGGCCTGTGTCCCTCCCCATGCCGGTCCCAGGATGGAGTGGGAGCACTGGGAAGCACCAGGTCCCCCTGGTGCCCTGTGTCAGGCCACAACAAGGAGCACTGGGGAGCTGTGTCCCTCCTGGTGCCCCATCCCAGAATGGAGAGTGGACAACCAGGCTCTTCCAGTGCCCCAACCCAGAAAGGAGCAGTGGGGCCCTGGTGCCCTGGTTTCTCCCCGTGCCCCATCCCAGTCAGGCACTGCAGAGCCGTGTCTCTCCTGCTGCCCCATCCCAGGCTAGAATGGGGAGATCTAAGGAGTGCTGGGCCCTCAGGTGCCTGTCCTAGGATACAGTGGGGAGCCCTGTGGCCCATCCCGGGATGGACAGGGAGTTGTGTCCCTCATGGGCAGGAATGGGGAGCACTGGACAGCCCCATGTCGCTCTGGTGCCCCTCCATCCGGGTTGGAGAAGGGAGTGCTGGGGAGCACTGAGGAACACCGTGTCCTCCCGGTGCTATCCCAGGATCGAGTGGGGAGCACCGGGGAGTTGTGCTCTTCCCTGTGCCCCATTCCGTGATGGAAAGCACCGGGGAGCCTGTCCAGGGAGCACTGGGGAGCATCCCGGTGCCCCGCCCCGGCAGGGAATGCGCTGGGGCCGGGGTCCCGGTCTCTCCCAGTGCTCCGTCCCGGTCCGGCGGGGCGGTGCGGGGCGGTGGGAGGAGAAGCTGTGTCAGGTGTGGACAGGCGGCGCGGGGCGGCGCGGGACGCGGAGAGGCGGTGCGGAGCGGTGCGGGGGGCGCTGAGGGGCAGTGCGGGACAGGCGGTGCGGTGAGGGGCGGTGTGGGACGGGGACAGGCGGTGCAGGGGGCGTTGAGGGGCGGTGCGGAGTGCTGTGGGACGAGGACAGGCGGTGCAGTGAGGAGCGGTGTGTGGGACGGTGCGTGGTGCGGTGAGAGGCGGTGTGGGACCCGGACAGGCGGTGCGGGGCGGTCGCGGAGCGCTGAGG
>VZTZ01043443.1:0-12790 GCA_013400955.1 Drymodes brunneopygia
AGCTGAAATGCAAAGAGTAGATTCATTTCATCACCTCCCTAAAAATGCTGGGTGGCAGAGGCACACATGAGCCTTAGCTCATCCTGGTGAGCAGCAGAGGGGCTCACTGCCTGCCCCAGTATATCAAAGGGCTTCAAACATGCGTAGTTTATCACAACACTGTGGTTTTTATGATCTCTCTCTCTCTCCCGGTAAGAGGCTTGAGAGTGTCTGTGACAGTTTGTGGTCTCTGCACAGGAATTCTACTTCTCAAAACAGGCAGAGGATGAGCAAAACTAGGCACAATAAAAGTTTTCCCACACCAACAATCTTAGCATTCACAGCTTCAAGGTCACTTTGAGCAAAAACTATTCCCTCCTCCCCAAATCTTCCAGTTTTAATCCTTTCCTCCCTGTGTGCAAAGCTTTTATCTTGTCTTCCATGGACCTAAGTGCTATTAGTTTCTCTGCAGAACAAAATCATGTCTGTTTGTGTATGTAACTATCATATTGGTTAAAGCTGGCAGGAAAAAGCCATACACAAGCCCTGCATCTAGAGTAATGCAATAAGACCCATTTCAACACCCTTATTTCAGCTTATTTGTAAGTTTGGTATGACTGTGTTCTACTTGCTATCATTAACCAACAGTGGTGGCACGGGAAAAGTGTCCTGAGATGAAAAGTCTGCTTAAGCATTTGAGATTTGAATCTGTGATGGGATGTTAATCAAGGACTGATTTGTCCTGCTGGCGCTTAACATATTATCAGGAAAGCGGATGGGTGAGCCAGGAATTCTCCATAGTCAGGGTGCTATGGAAGTGCAATGTCATTGTGAGAGTCAGTAGGCCTTCACGAGGGAAACAAAACTGCTCAAAAAACCTCATTGCTGGTACACACCTGAAAACCCCATCCTTGCCCAAAGCATGTGTCATCTTTCATTCCACAAGTGCCTCTTTTACCCTGGTTCATTGGCATTAGTTATGCTATTTGCAGCTCTGTAACCTTTCACTCAGGCTGCTGTAGCAGCATTTTTTTATTTTCCACAGAGGCTCAGATTTCCAAGGCCTCTGTGGAAATTTTTTTCCCTTATTTCCTCTGCTCTTATTCACATACTACTTTCCTCGTGGCCTGGCACCTGCAACCCAGTAGTGCTGTTCCAGCAGGTTCTGTCATGGGAAGGAACTACCACTGACATGAGAATCACCCCTGCTGCCCCCTTCTTATTTTGTAGATTTCAGTTCATATTAGAGAAAATATGCATGGCAAAGTAGGAAGTACTCACTTAATAAATATTTTCATAGCAGGAATTTTAGGAAGGAATTTAATACTAGAAGTAGTATTTCAATCTCAGTGAATTTTAAAGGAAATTCATCTCTACTGATATGCATTTTCTGGTTTGCAGTTGAAGCCATTAGACTCCAAAGGGTTTCAAATGCTTTTCATTCAAATTCATAAATTCAGCAAGGGTTATTTATAACTCAGCTTCAGATTTATGCTAAAGCATGGCCCAGGTTCACTAAAAATTTGCAAACAGAAGATAAGGAGTCTCTCAAACCCCTTTAGGTAGCTCTCTTGGTAAAATAACTTTAGGTCTGAGGCAACAAATGAAGTCAGATAACTTGACGTAATTCAAAGCATATTAAAATAGTAAATGAGATTCATTTCAGTTTATTATCCTTTCTCTACTTGATAAACTGATCACCTACATGCCTTTAACTGTTCATATTAGATCCTTAACCAAACTTACTCCAAAGACAAAACAACTTACCATCTTAAAAAATATGGAGTTGTTTCCTCCTCAGCTTAAAAGCAAACTTTCAAAGCATAACTTAGCTTTTACTGAAAGCAGCATTGAAGTTCATGATTAGACAAGGTTTTGAGATTGGTGTCAGGGATACTGGAGTACAGGGGAATGTGGGTTCAGAGAAAAAAACCTGAAACCTAACATGCTTCCAAATTTGCTTTGTGCTGCACCATGGGCACTAAGCAAAGGTTTTTAAAGAATAGTTTAGTTTTTCTTTAATCAGGTTAATGAAACTTTACCTATGGAATGGGATACAAACAGCATCCATCCAAATTCTCGGGAAATCAGTCAGATTTTTGAAGTGAGAAAGCACCATTATGTATAAATAGTCTGATTTTCAGTCATAAAATCATGCGGTTTACTTCCTGAATTAAGAATTTGAAACTTCTGCTTGGAGCTAGTGAATTTCTCTGGGAAATACAATCAAATTGGTGTTCTACTGGAGGTGTTCTAATTGCCTGTATTCTGCCGGCCCTAGTGATGGAAGGTAATCACATGGAAATAGTTGGACTAATGTGATTAACACAATAGGAGCACTACTACAGGCTCTACTAAATGGAAATGAATTCTAGAATCCATAATTACTAATCTGTTTTTAATCAAAATAAGGTGATTTGAGATACTAAATTTTCTAAGTATTTCCCAGAGAGCAGTTTTCATCATAGTTGTTTAAAACACTGTTCAATAATGAGAGTTTTCTACTCATTCTTTTACAAAAGAAGATACACAGAAAATAATTCATTTTGTGGTATTCCTATACCATAATCTCAAACAGAACAGCCTTCAAGTTTTCTTCTAAGGATACCAATAATCTACTATATAATAATCTAGTATATACAATATACTACCTATAATGTGCCTGAGCTTGCTGTGACTGAGCTGCCAATCATGGTCTTGTCATAAACACCATGAAAGCACAATGAAGCACAAAGCAATTAAATGTTTATATTGTTTACAACATAAACACACAAGAATGAAAAAGCCTACAGATCATGTGTATATCTAAACTACATTTTTCATCGTCCTCTTCAGGTGTCCTCCTGGACATAAAAGAAATTTTACTTCTCATGTTAGCATCCTCTGTCCTCTAAGTGCATAATACCAGATCAAACACAAAAAATAAAATGCAATTAGAAGCTTTACTTAAATTTTCATCACTTCAAGTACGTGTTTCTGATGAGATATTATTACAGGCTCATCAGTTCTAAGTATGTATCAAAATTGGCATTAGGTGCAGGTCTTTCATACTCACAAATACATTGGCAAAAATCAAGGAATAAACGGGCTCTTTAGTTCAAGATCTAACTATTTTCTCTTTTAGAAACAGATACTGAGTCCTGCTCTTAAGAAAAGAAAGGGAACTGAACAACATTCCTCCAAATGTGATTTTCATGTGCTGACCTTAGTCATGAATTTGCCCTGGAAAACCCTAAAGTCCAAGACAGGTGTAAAGGATGCAGGGGAATTCTGTAGCTATACTGACTGCCATACAGAAAACCTTGTAAATATTTTAACAGGAAAACCTTTTTGTAGAGGAACACATTTATTAAAATGTACTCATGAAATTAATTACATTAAAATTATAAAAATACAATATTCTAAATTATCTAGATGAAAAGTTTTAATTTGTTTGAATTTTTTTTTTCAAACTAAAATCGTGTTGTGTAACTTAGCCAAAAAAATCCTGGATATCAGATCTTGGTGTTGATATGTAAAGGATTGTTTTCTCTCCTTGTTCTATACTTTTCCAATATGAAGGAATGATCTCTGTCTACTTCAGATTTTTGGCACAAAATGTGCTTCTAGCCAGACTATATTACTGAATATTATTCAATATTTATGTACTCAGGTTTTTAAGTTTGGAAGCCCAAAAGAAAATTGATTACAACCCTTTAGTATGATTTTTTTTGAGTCAGCTCTCACTGGATTGTGAGTGTTCTTTGGAAGCAGTGTTTTCTTATAGCACATATCTCTTCTGCAAACATGACAGGCAGAGAAAAAGGTTTGGTGACAGTCTATAGGCCCTGTATTTTATGAATTATTGACAGAAATGTAAGCATAACCATAACCTAAATTAATGAGGATTATAGCTAAAGTCCTTTAGGACTTAGTGACCAAAGGAACTTCTTTTTTCAGAATTATCCTGGAGTAAAACATAATCCAGCACCCTCAAAAACAGACAGTGGCCTCTGTCTCAGTGTCCTCCCTGCCCTTACCCTGAGGCCCTCAAATTTTCTACTTAGCTAAAATATTGATAGACAAGATCTGTGAAAAGTTTCGTCCCTCATCCTGTGAAATAAAAATCTCGAGCTTTTTCACACTGTACATTCACACAAAAAATTAATTTGATTTATTCATTATTTGAATTAATCATAAGCAGAAATGGCATTTTCCAGAACAGCCTGGAATGGATTGATTAGAGCATTCTCAGTGATGTGAGAATTCTGAATTATGTAAGAAATAATTCTGAGAATTGTGCTGGCTCTCTCTGTCCCTCAGACTCCAAATCCCAAACTGGAGTTGAAAGGCCTTTATTGAAGGAGTCGTTAAAACTCATGCAGCACTGTAAAGTCTGTTTTAATGAATTAACATTTTCAGACAAGGATATTTCAGTAAAAACCAACTTTCACACTTTCTGTTATATTCTTTCCTGGCAGTTACAAAAGATCTACATTTTCATTTCTGATTAACTTTAAAGATGATTGTAAATTAGAATAAAATGCCATTAGCTGCAATATCCATAGTGGTGGTAGAACAAGAGAAATGTTAAAAATGGAACAATATGAAGCAAATAGTTGATTAAAGATACTCTGGCCAATAATTTCCATATTTTCAGTCACAACTGTATACCAGTTCCAATGGAAATTAGAAGAATTCCCTGGTGGTGCGGTGTTGCAAATTATGTGTTTGGAGGAGTGCTTGACAATTTGAAAACCTCTCTTTCCTCAATTAATTTCTTCTCAATTTCTATGGTCTAAAGGTTCCCTCCATGCAAGTCTCCTTCCTGCCCATACCTTGCCAAGTACTTTCACACCATCCTGCTTGTCCATGCTGCCATCAGTTACCTGATGAGTGCTCTCACTGCTGATTTTGTGTAGTCACATCAGATTGAGCCACAGTTCAATCTTACTTCAATTGCTGGCTCTAGCAGTGGCCAGTTCCTGGTGTTTCAGACAGTCAGTTCCCACTGAAAATATTCTTGCTTAATTTACGGTGTTATGCATGGAAGAAAGATTATTTGGGATGAATCTGGATCTTTTCAGCTTCTGTGGTGACCAGTTTATGATGAATATCAGTACACTAAACAGTAAATAAACTTTGCATGTCCATAGTATGTCACTCTTGTCCATTCTGTTTCACTGATTTAATTTTTCTTCCATAATATGTAAATATATATGTAATATAATGAATAAGATAGAAGGTGTGCAGGGTTTAACAAGTGCCCTCCCTTCCCTGCCTCACCTGCACTGAAATTTTTTTAATTGTTATTCTGAGCTGCCAATGCTCTCTGAGGCTTTAAGTTCTGTGTTGTGGAACACAAATTCTGGTGCTTAACAAATAGAAATGTAACATTGTCTCAGTCAGATATTTAAATACATGATCCTAAGTGGAAGACAGTGCTGTGGGCTGAAATTAAACTGCATTATAATTTGCTATTCCTAGTTTTAAATAGACTCCATTTTACTTTTTATGAAACACCCTTAGCTCTCTTGTTATGGGACAAGAAGCCAAAATGAGGTAATATTGTGTAAACCAGTTATTCAATCAGACATGCTAACTAACAAGTTTGGAATTTTTCCAGAGCATAAAGTTTGACATACCCCTAGGAAAAGGTCACATAAAATGAACAGTTTAGGCAGACAGGGGAAAAAAACATCCAAAAAACAAATCCCAAATTCCAGAAAATTCAAAGCAAAATATTCTAATACTTCCAAAACTATTTTTTCAACGTTGATTAAGAGGGAAACAAAGGCTTTTTGATAAGGCTATTTAGGTACCTATATGCTAGTTGAAATCATTGCTTTTAAGTTCTTATTTGCCCTATTCACCCACTACAACAGGAAAGGATAAATCAACCGAAAAACTTGTGTAAATCACAATGATGCCTTAGTGCTCTTTAAGACACAGAAAATCTGAGTTCAAATGTCCTCTTTCTGATTTATAGTAGGAATGACAGCTATATCCATGACATACACTGATTTTCATCTTGTTCAATCTTTCTGATGAGTTAGGGCTTTTTTTTAATAAATTGGAGCAAACTGTCTTTTAGTAACATATCTCAAATTTGTTTCACGTGTCATATGGTGCTGCCTATCTCCAGATCTCCTACTGGTATAATTCTGTTCCATTGTGGAAATTGGCTGATTCACAGTTAACTGCTTAGTTATGGTGTATTCTAGCTCTGTGAACATTCAAAGCAAAAGCAAATTTTACTTCTGTAGGTGCTTTCCCATCAGGCTGAGCTGCTGCCTTCTCTGAAATGAAATATAAAGACTGTCTTCCATTATTCTGTTGCTGCAATTCAAAAACTGCAGGTTCAAAGGACTCTGAAAGATGTTTCTAACAGTGCTGTCTAAACATGTTGGATTCTGATTCTCTACCAAAATTCTGGTTTAAATTTGGTTTTTTTCCAATTAGAGAAAAAAGTTGAGAATGGGCAGGGGACAGACACACACACAACACTCACTGCATCCCCACACACATATGGAATGCAATACAGACATCAGTAATACACTCATTTTTAATCATTCAGCCTGAGCCAGTGTAACCTGCCAGCAATCTATGGCAGGGAAGCAGGAAGATATCCAGAATGACCATTTCACATTATTTCACATAAACCCCCTCAAAATCAGAACCTGACTCGGCTCTTTCCTCTTGTTTCAAGGAATTTTTTAGCTCCTCGCTTCTCACATTGCTTCAGTGCGTAGTGATCTGTATTCCTCCCCCTCTCTTTCTCTCAACCCCTAATATTTGAAGTTTACCCTTTAGACCTGTCCCTCTCTTTAATAATTCCATTACAAACTGTAGTTGTGACACAAGCTGTCAGATTAGCTCTCATTCTGGGCTGCTGAACAAACAGCAACATCATTAATTTCTCTGTGAGAAAATAGTGTAAGCACAAAGATGAGAAAAGAGTGGGCATGAAGCTATTTGCCAGCTTCATGTGGAATTCACACAAAATAGAGGGATGGTGTTGACAGCATATAAGGGCAACACTTCATTTAATGCATCAGTGCCTCAAATGAACATGACCCACAGCTTTGCCCATACAAAGATGTTTAAGATTTTTTAAAGGCTTGACTTGCTCTACCAAGTTCATTTTAGCCTATATTCCTCTATGTTATTTTTTAACAATGTATTCATGCCTGTGTGTTTCACAAATCCTATCAACTCATTTAAATAAAGGAGAGCTATAGGAAACCTCCAGTTTCCTGGTCTACTAATACGGGCTCACTGACAACCTGAGAACAGTGATGTTCAAATTGGTTTTCAATTCCTTGCAGATCCCATAAATAACAGGGAGAGAAAATTCCTCCTACAAGGACCTGTAGCAACAGAACAAGGAGTAATGATTTTAAAGTGAAAGTGGACAGGTTTGGATCAGATATTTTGATGAAATTCTTTACTGAAGGTGGTGAGACACTAGAACAGGTTGCCCAGAGAGGTGATAGATATGCCATCCCTCAAAGCCAGGTTGGATGGGGCATTGTGTAACCTGCTATAGTGGAAGGTGTCTCTGGCAGGGGGGGGGGACTAAAAGACCTTCCAAGCCAAACCATTCTATGATTCTTTGATTCTATAATCATACTCTTAGGGTGTGTTCTAGTTTTGTTCTGCTTTTGTGTCCTGAGCAGCTAGGTCTAGGCTTAGAAATTTTCACCTCATTCTCACGCACCATTCTCTCATTCTGTTAAAGTCTTTTTCAAGCTTCTGTCCTGCTGAATTCCACTGTATATGGGAAATACATAGTTGTGTTCAATCAAAATTTTCATGAGAGCTAGAAGTTGCTGTTTAATTGGGAATATTAAATGGACAGTTGGAACTGAAATTAGAAAAGCTCTTTCCAGAAAAGATAAAACTCATTCCACATTCTAGCCATGCCCTTGTATTTTAGAATTTCTCCAATGAAAGGTGTTTGTACAACAAAGTTCATGTAGGAATGAGATTTCCGTAAAATAAAGAAAGAGGAAATCTGGGACTGGGTTCAGTGTGCTCTTCTGAAACTGCATTGGGTTTAGATACTCTAAGTTCCTAATTTGCAATTTGCATACTTGTAGGGGCCCAATGATGCATTTGCATCCTGACCAAAATCTTCCCTGTTGGACTTTTTCCTCAAAATAAGGTTCAGAAATAGAAGACTAGAAGTTGGGGCACCATAAAAGGCTGTATATCAGAAAAGACACCATATTATTTTCATATTTTTAGTTTAAATTGGGGGTTTTCCCTCTCTTCATGCTAAGAGATCTGCAGATGGTTATATGCTGAATCTCTTTTTTTTCTCTAAGGGGGAAAGAAACACTTTAGAGTGCAGAACTTAATTCTGGGTTAGAATATTATTGCTGTTAATGGGCTTTTCCTACATATGCGGAGGACCATCCCACTGTGCATTTTGCTGACCGACTAAGCCTGCTGTCTTGTGCTCTCCTGAGGCATCTCCCTGGAGTGAAGGTTGCATTCCTGGGTAAGGGCTGCAGCCTTTGACTGCACCAGGGTTTAGTTCTGCAGGGCTGTACTGCTGTGAAAGGAGGCACTGGCCAGCAAGACATCTATCAGTGGGGAGAGAGGAGTGATCCCCAAGGTAAACAGTTCATAGTGAGGCATTTAGAGGAAGCACTCTGATTGCAGGGAGGAGATAATAATGGGGTGGACTGTAAGCACCCTGCAGGACTCCATTTAATGTTCTCTTCATTTACCAAGCCATTAAACTGGAGCTGATTTTATTATCATAATTTTTTCCACTGGCATCTGAAGAAGTTTTATGGCTTTCAATAAAGCCTTCACTCTACTCAGAGCCCTGTTTGATTTTATTATAACATCTTCTAGTGAGATTTATGTTCTTGTTTTGCTTAAGATTCACATTTTAATGTAGTCATAAAAACAAGTTAGATTTGCTTGTTTGAGGGAATCTTTTTTAGTTAATTATCAGACACCACGTGGCAACTCATTTAATTTGGTTTCTATTATACAACAACTGTTATTTATTTTCTTGACTTCACAATGGAGAGAAGTTAGACACAAACCAGAATGCAGTAGGAATCCTCACATAAGAAAGGTACCTATTTCAGAAATGGGGATGTTCCTTTGGACAAATAAAGACCCTCTCTCAAATTAGGAATTAATATAACCATCCCAGACCTTTTAAAAGTTAACTTTGTGTTCTTTCTGGTTTGGATTTAAATTTGTTCTTCTTGCCAGTAGAATCTCACGTGATAGTCTCATGGTACTAGGGACATTAAAGCTTTGGTCATCGCAGTGATTTATTTCCAAGACAGTGTTTGATTGTTTCCTACGCTGCAGGTCTCCTTGCAGCCTAGCTTTAAGGTTCCTATAACTATCTAAATGATTGGTGTAAATCTATGATAATTAAAAAAAAATAAGAAAAAAAAAATATATATAGGTCCTCCTAATGGAACAGAAAATATTTTTGGAGAGGTCTTAGTGATTCTTATAGTCTATAATTCCTAGATTAACTAAATGAGTCCTAAACCAAATAAAACCAAAGCAGGAGTTCCATACTACCAAAAAAAAAAAAAANAAAAAAAAAAAAAAAAAATTCTGTTCCATTCTGCCACAAAGCAAGTCATAATGTATGTTTTCATCAAGAGTCAATGCAGCCCATGTCTGCCATTGTCACTAAGAGTACTTACAGATGATATAAGTTTTAGAGTTGATACAAGCTGATCCTCCGTTATCGTTCTCACTTGATGGTCTGCACTGACTTATTCTGTGAAATGAGAAAGAGTCTCCTATTTAGGGAAGTGCATTGAGAATTTGGTTTAGACTGCTTCATTTTTTCACTGGAAGTGTCACTGGATTTTTTTTTATTACGTAGGTAATATTGGAGGATGGTTTCATAGGATAATACCCTCTTACGTTAACCAAAGGAGGCTCTGGCAATAAGTCTGACTTCCAAGACAACCATGAATCAAAAAATAGAAGGGAGAAGACCAGGGCTTTGCTCACCAGATAGAGACTTAAGTCTGCAGAATTTTTCTCCAGGAAGTTCAATGTTGGTGGCTGAAAGCTGTCACCTTTTTATTGATCTTCCAATTAAAATTCAAAGACCTTGTTTAAATAGTTGGTTTACACATTTTTCCACTTATGAAAGAAATCTAATATTTGTGTGGGCATTTAGTTATCTTTGAATCTTAAAAAATTATTATTATTATTANTAATGGTATTCCAGTCTTTGTCAGCTGCATATTGTTTCCTGTATTACTGGCACAGAAAGGAATCCAATCTAGAAAAAGAGACTTCTTTGATCTCATTTCAGTTCAGCACCATTACAAATACTGTTAGTACAAATTTTGTTTTTAAAAAATCCCAATTCAATTTAATTTAACTTTAAATATATAATTATATACTTGTTAAAAAATAAACTGAACTTCATTTCAAAGTAAAAAATAATTTTAAAATAATTTTACAATTGCTTAGCATTTCGATTATTAGGCTTTTTTAAACATTTGTCTCCATTTCACTGATTTCAAACTACTTCACAAAGTTGATATTAATTAATTAAACATGTTCATTGACCCAAATCTTCTTATGTTGGATATAAAAAATATTTGGTCTAAAAGTTTCACCTTGCCCTATGGCTGAACTGCAGTGACTGTCAGTATGAGTTTTATCTTCTTTAAAAAGTTGTGACAGTAATACTGTACCCTTGTGAGAAATTACTTAATTAGTGCCTTCCAATTACTGAGGTCACTGAATGGAAAATTCTGAAAGTGTAATATCATGCTGAATAGAAAGTGTAAGAGGAGGCTAGAACTGATCATTACTTCAGTTGGATCTATCATGCTCTGACCTGGGTCATGGTGTCCCCATGGACACCAAATGATCCCAAACAATAAATTGCAGAGCACCAAATTGCAACAGCTGGTGGCTGCCAAATGCCCTGATGAATGTGCTCTGGCAACTTGCTGTTTGGACTTCTTTTCTTAAGCAGCAAGATGACCAACTATAAACCAAATAATTCCCAAAACATTGTCTTTTTATGGTTGTCTCTATCATCAGTATTAAATGTATGGTCCACATATTTCACCCTCCTCAAGATTTTTAGAAGTAGGAAGATATAGAAGAAAATTTCTGCCATAAAGATTAGATCAAAATCACAGCTGCAGCTCTTAAGTATTTGTTAAATGGGTACCAAGCTCTCGAAGTGATGCTTGCAGGTGATGAAGTTCTGGTCCAGGTATAGCTACAATCCATTATATAAATGGGCAACCTGAGTATACAGAGTGAAGTGATTTACATGTTTCACTCAAGAAATCAGAGGGAGAAGTCATAGCAAAACATGATGCTCATGATTCTTAACACCCAGCTCATAATGTATTCTGCAGTACGCCTTGTTAGAAATAAGTGCCTAAAGCAGATGAGGGAAATGACAGATTAGAGAGGGCATGTACAACAAAGTGGAGGACTTCTAAAGCAGTTACATCAGCAGCATCTGCACAAAATTATTCCTTTTTTTCACTTTGTTACTTTTGTCTTGATTTGTGTCATCTTGTCATTAACTGTAACAGTGTATTTAGAATTTAAAATCATGTTACTATCTAGAGGACTCAGTCATCTAGATGGTCTAGACATTAAAAATTGTGTTTGGAGTTTTTTTTATTTAAATGACTGTGCCTAATCCAAAATATTTCAGGCTCAATTCTCAAAAGTAGTTAGTGTCTTGCTTCTGTTGAAATCAGAGTTTTATGCCTGCAGGCCAGATGGAGAAGAGCTATAGAGTCCAGAGAACAAAAATAAAATAATAGGACAAGAAACTGTAGTTTTATTTCCTTTCTTTCTTTCTTGTTCTTAATTTTCCTTAAGAATTTAGGAAAGCATATTCTGTGTGTCTTTGGTCTGCTGTAACTGTAGTGCTGACTTAAGCTGTCTATGTGTGATATTAAGTGCGGGCTTTCATGGCTTTTTGCTGACTTACGTGAACTGGCAGAATTTATAATAGTACCCCTGCTACACAGGAAATTAACAGTCAATGAATATTTACTGGAAGTGAAATGTTGTCTACCAAATAAATATAATGTCCTCTGGCTTCTGGCTGGTAGTATATCAGGAACCATTGGAGTCAGTTGATTCTGGTCTTGTCATGTGGCTGAGAATTTGTCTTAAAACTCTGATTCATGACATGGGCTCAGTGTATAATGTATCTGCTTACTGATAGCAGTCCTTTGTTTTACGCATTTGTTACTTGGCATACAAGGAAAATTCAAATGTTCATAAAAATGTGTTCTGAATCCCTTCCACTTCAAGAGTTTTGAACAGACTGAAAGGAAGATGAAAAATATTCCCAGGCATCCCTCAGAGTTTGTGTTATAAAAGAGAAACTAAAGAAGAAATCTACAATACTAAACATGAGGAAGTGCTTCTTTACATTGAGGGTGGCAGAGAACTGGAACAGGCTGCCCAGGGAGGACATGGAGTGTCCCTCTCTGGAGGCATTAAGCACCCACCTGAATGAGTTTCTGTCTTACCTGCTTTAGATGGCCCTGTCTTGGCAAGGGGATTGGACTGGATATCTCCAGAGGTCCCTTCCAGCTCTAAGGAATCTGTGATTCTGTGATACAGTGGGCTCAGAAGACTAGCCAACTTAACAATACCATAAATGTCATAGACTACAAACTATTAGATAAGAAGTAAAATATCCAAAAGTATCCAAATCCCATTTTAAAATGAGACTTGTACATATAGATTCCAAAATACCATGGGAAACCAAAAGGTTTCAAGTTAGTGATTAGAACTTAGGCTCCTGATTTACAAGGACAATTCAAAATATTTT
>VZTZ01043681.1:0-23491 GCA_013400955.1 Drymodes brunneopygia
TTCCTGCCTGCCTCCCTCCCTCCTCCCCTAAGCCTAGAATGCAACAATTAAAAGTGACAGCAAAATATAGTGTGGGGAAGATTTGTACTAGGGCTGAGGATCTGTTTTACACTATCTTATTTTCTGTTTGGAGTAATTGTTTACATAATCCATGGTGTGATCAGATGTTTTTTTAATGCATTCACAATTGCTTAGCTTATTTTACATAGTGAAGGATCATGCTATGTTATGTCTCATCATGTTGTTAGTGAACATAACACAATACTGGAAATTAAACATGACAGTTAAATGGCAAAAGATAAATACTTATTTTTAAATTAAGAATACACTATCAACTTAATGAGCATCTCTAAGTACTTTCCAGGTTTTATTTATAAACATGCTGGGCCAAATTCTTTGCTCAGTTGTAACCATGCACACATCTATTTTATATGTCTGAGAGTAAATTTTCTGCTGGGTTTGCATTTCATTTTTATAGACAATGTCAACTATATTCCTTTCCAAGGTGTAATGACAGAAGATGAAATGTGATTAAGTTGGGGATTGAGCAGGAAGTATATCGAAGGCATCAGTGTGAGGTATGTGACTGCAAGCAATGAATGCAGAAAATGTGGTTGAAAACAAGGCTGAAAGACTCAACCCAGTCTCATGAGTTAAAGGATTTTTAAAAGTAAAAGTGATATGTCTGGAAAGAAAATGGATGAAGGAATTGGTATAATGAAAGGGACTTTTCCTTGGCAGCAATTCTCATGCATGCAGCCTTTATGCTGTGGCAGAGACTGCTCTGACTGACTTTGCCTTTGCTTTTATGGTAATTTTGAAGAAGAATGACCTCTGAGCCTATGGTCATCAGGCTTGGAAGCACCTTTTTCAAGGAGGCCACACTATTACAGGATAAATCTTGCTGGAAGGCAAGGGGACATAGACTGTGGTGTCATTGAGGTGTGTCTGAGAAAGTTAACCTTGTTAACCTGAAAATCTAGGCCATCACCTGGCCCTGGTGAGGTTGCATATGTGTGTATGTGTGGTAGTGGGTGTTGCTATTTATCTTCATCTACCAGCATCTATGAGTCTTGTCCTGTCTTGTCAATGTCTCTTCTGAAAGTTCACACTGCCTGCCTCTGAACAAACCAAATCCTGGGAGACAGGCTTTCACTGTTGTTCTTTGTCAAATATACAATCCTGTGGGAAAAGGATGCAATAAACCCGCAGAAAATCGTGAAGATGGAGTATTGGTACATGCTTCATATCATGAGATGTATGTATTTATAACAACTTAAAACCATGGTGAAAGGCTGTAAAAACTCCTTAACACTGTACTCACCTACCCTACTTCTTCTTAAAAGCACATGAAAAATGCAGCCGTTCTTTCAGAAGGGCTCTGTCAAAACAGGTGACTTTTTAAAACTTGTGCTTTCTATAGTTTATAACATATTAATAAAGGATTTTAGCTTAAGTGATTTCCTGGAGAAGAACTGTTAAAAGAGGCAGAGGGAAATGTTCTGATAAATGCAAAAATGCTATGTACACTACATTTTAACATTTCCTAAGAAAATGTGAAAACACAGCCCTTCATGAGGAACAGCGGTTACACTGTAAGGCACGTTAAAAATGCTTTCAGAAAAGTTTTATCTTAGCTATTATTTTAGTTCATTAAAGAAAATGAAGTAATTACTTTTTAAAATGAAACATGCATAAGCACATTACCAGTTGAAGTACACATAGTATGCGTGCTTTTAACTGTTTTTCAAGAAGGCAGGCAGGATTTAACTGGGTGTTTTTTTCTTTTAAAACACTTCAGGTCTGTTTTTATGATAGGTTCAAAATTCTCAGCAGCTATCTTGTTGTGTGACAGGAGTTTACAGCATTAGTTTCACCAGACAAGGACTGGTGGAGTAAAATTAGTCATGTATGTAAATTATAATCATGCTGAATAGTTGTATGTGCTCATTTAGCCATTTTAACAGTGTGTGATGTTATCCTCTCTGCAGGACTAATAAGCATTAGCCATAATGAGGTCAGTCAGTCAGTCAGGCATTATCATGGGATTTAATTGGGACACTGGTCTCTGCTGAAGTGAAAATTAATAACTTTTGTCAATGTTCTGGCGAAATGTTCTGTCTTATTAAACTATGAGGGTCAATTAGAAAGCATTATGTAATAAAGTCCCCAGCAGCAGAACTCAAATTGAGTTATACCACAGTCATTATTCCAGGACGATTGCATTTGAAAATGGAAAACCAGCATGCCATATGGAGGGCGCAGGTTATATTTACAAGCATTGCATGTTAAAGCTTCGGCAAGAAGGAAACAATTAAATGTAATACTGAAATAAATCAAAGCACTGAAAGTGCCATGTTGTGCCAGGCGCTTAATATAGCCAGCATACCCCTAGATGCGGCTAGGCAAAATGGCACCTGTTTATAAGCCTTGTTTGGGTTCTGTCAGACAACGTCCTCCCTCTGGATTGCTCCGATGATTCAAAGTCTGGGGCACACCTGGAAGGCTCAGCCAGGCACGTTGACTCATATAAATAACAGTTTATTGTATGGCTATTAAGACCAGAGATTGCTTTTATTAAAGTGCAGTTATCATGATACATCAAATTAAAGAACTTTTAAAGCATGTTTAACGGCCTCTGATATTCCCTGTTTGGTCATGTTTTACAGTACTTTGAATGGGGGAGATACAAAGACTCTGTGGCACTGGTGTCTAAAGTCAATGCCAGCAAAGATGCAGAGAGGCCAAGAGGGAGGCAAGTAGGTTTTATCAGGACAGTGACAACCTCAGAGGAATGCACAATTGGTCCTTTTACTGTTTCTAAGGACTCCTTCTTACCAAAAATATAAGTAGTATCTCATGCTAAGTTCTTTTCCCCCAGAATTTACATCCCAAACGCAGCTGGAAATAAGTAGTGGCATGTAATAGTGAAATTGTTAATGTTGGAAAAGACCTCTGAGACCATTGACTTCAGCTGGTAGTCTAACACTGCCATGTTCATGACTAAATCATTTCCCCAAGTGTCACATGCCTTTTGAACACATCCAGGGATGGTGGTTACACCGCTTCCCTAGGCAGCATGTTCCAATGCCCAACCACCTTGACAGTGAAGAAATTTTCCCTGATATCTAACCTAAACCTGACCTGGTGCAAGCTGAGGTATTGGACTCCCCACACATTGAAATGGAGAAGGGTTGCTCATTCTCTGTGGTCATGCAAAGACTCCCCATGAGTTCTTGCCTGAGCTGTGCCTTGCTCGGGGTGATGATGGGCCCGTGGGCCCCAGATTCCTTCTACAGGAGAAGGACACTGGTGCTACTGCTGGGGACCACACCACCAGGCAGGGTGTCTGTCCTTCAGCGGCTTCCTCCCAAATATCTGTGTGGCAGGGCTACCTGCATGGTGCAGCTCCAAGACTTAACAGAGCTCCGAAAATCCACTCAGCATCAGCCCTGCCAGCCCAAAGGGCTCATGGCCTCCTCCACTCCTGCCAAACCAAAGCAAGCTGGGATCTCCCAGGATGGGTCTTCCAGGAGTTGATGGACCTCCCGCTTTCTCTCTCACTGCAGGAAACTGCAAGCCTCCCCACAGAGAGACATTGTGCTGGAGAGCTGTGCCCAGTCTGTGTTCCAATTATTGCTCACAGATGTGAGGATGATTTTCTAAAGCATTCATTGTTTGGCCTAACACAGCTGCCAGAGACAGCCACAGCATATCTTGCCCTGGATTTTACAGAGCAGTGGAAGAATTGTGCGAGGGCTGTGCATTTCTGGGAGCCATAGTCCTGTGGGTGAGCTCTGATCCCAGCTTCTGGTGCTTTAGAAAGGGCAATACCATCCTCACTGGGAGGATAGGTTTTTTTTCATCTGCAACTTTACAGTCCCACAGGACTTTACCTGATTATTGCTGACAGTGCAGGCTAGGTTAATTTTTACTGTGGGGTTTGAAGAAGCTGAGCTGAAATTCTGTTTCATTTAGAACTGTTCAATTAGGGCCAAGCATGTGATTTCCAACTTAGCTGTAAACTGACAAGCAGAATCAGGCATGATTTTCCCCTTGCTCATTCCAATTTGATGACAGCATGGCTTACGTTGACTGTTTTGGTGTTGCTTCTGATTTACACTGGTGTGAGAAGAGATACAGGCTTGTTAGCAACCCGTCCCTCACAGAGTGAGAACATTTTGCAACTTAGCTCAGAGCAGCTGAGAATGTCAATATATTTGATAAGCATTTATGAACAGAGCCTCAGTGCTAGCCTCAGGAGATCTTCTATGGTGGAAAAAGGTCATCAGCTAGACGGTTAAAGAAGCATTACTAAGTTTAGACACTTTATTTTTCATTGCCCAACTTCACATCCTACAGTGTGAGAAAAATCAGGCATCCCTTCAGCTTCTCCTCCTGATTATGATCAAGGCTGCTGAAAACCCCTCTGTCACAGTCCTTGTGTATTGGTGAACGTCCCTGACAGCCAGGGTGTCTCCAGCATGGGACTTGTTCTGGCAAGACTGGTCCCAGCACACAGTGCTGGCCATATGCAGTTCTGTGCCTGAACCACAAGACTGTGCCTTCTCCCCTTCAGATACCGCAGGATAGCCTGTCAGCATTTCTCTCTCTTTAGCCCTTTGTAAGTCACCTTATCTCTGATTTTCTTTCCTGGATACGAATGACATGTGCAGAAGGTTTCTGTTTCTGGCAGGCATGGCCGTGTGTTTTATGTTAGACTCACATCTACACAGATGTGCACACAAACATGCATACACACACATCCAGATATATCTCTACACCCACAGATACATCTGCCTTCATGCTCACTTGTGGAACACCACCCAGATGCAGTGGTTCCAGTTTGCCTTTTGAAAGCAATTAGTGTTTATTATTGTAAGCATTTTCAACATAGGGAATACTTTAAAGACAACAGCCCCGCTAATTACTTTCAAATGGTGAATATCAACATTTTCACAGTGGTGCAGCATAGACTAGGCTGCATGGATGCAGATGCCCTCAGCCTCAACATGGATAAGTGCACATTCATTCATCGACAAACAGACATACATATGGCTTCACCTCCCCACTGAAAAACCCACAGACATTTCCCAAGGAAGCTCCTTTATGATTTTCAAGTGCACAGAACATCAGAACTTTTAGCTTTCCTCTGTGTTTTCCCCACCTTTTTTTAATTTTTTTAAATTTCTATGAGAATAGTGTCAGGCCCTTTTGTTGTTCTTGGAAAGATTAAGTGGTTGGAAAAATGCTGATTCTCTCTAGTCATTTTACACCTACAGCGTTTAGGAGACCTTAACACAAAACAGTGCCAGGTCTCAGTGCTGGGCTGCCTGCTTCATTCTTTGGCAAAATGATAATATTTTGGCAGAAATGCCCTATGTTAACAAAGAAAAGTTTGATTAATCAGCAGGAGGGAAGACTTGGGAGAAAAGGCAGTGGGAAAGAGAGAGAGCAAGAGACAGACATATTCTAAAAAGCCTAATCAGTTTTAAAACAGCTTTAAAAAGGAATAAAAATTCTTAAATCTCTTTGATGATATTCAAAGAGCCTTTTTTAATATATGAGAAGGCACATTCTAAATTCTTAACACTGCTAGTGTCACCAGTCCTTTTTTCCACTAAACCATTTTAATTCCATAATTTAGAAGGTCTTGAAAAGTAGCAGGATCAAACTGCAGTGTAATTGGATACACTGTGCACTTCCAGTGTGAATTTGGGTCCCTGGTAGGAACAAGAGATTTCTTTCTTTCTTCTAAGATCACATGGAGTGTACTCATTTGAAAGGAGAGAGATGCAGCAGCAAAGTAAGCTTTTTATAAGGTGGATTAGCTAAGTGTGCTGCTGGAAAACACTTGGCCATTTATTTGGCACTGACGGTTTCTTTGTGATTGGAGGGAACAGTATCGACAGGGAAATCAATGTGGGTTTACTAAAGAACGCTGAGTGATCAGGGAGCAAAGCAGCAGTCAGACAGGAGTGGCAGCCCTCTGCACTTCCTTCAGAAACAAACGGGTCCAGACACTTTAGTTCCTTCTACTGCTCTTCCCCACTTTTCACAACCAATATAAATTGTCTTTATGCTCAATTATTTGCTCTGCTCATCTGAGCACTGCAAAAAGTGGAACTCTGGATGTGGTCTGTTTCTGAGAAGCTAGGTACAGTTGCAAGCCTGGGGTCCTACAGGGCTTTAAAAGACAGAAGGCAACAAAGAAAGAGAGTGGGAGAAGAGAAACATCTGAACATCTGCTGGAAAATCCTAACTGGCTTGTTCAGCTGAGTTCAGCAGAGGAGTTGGCAGGTGTCACCACACTGTAGATGAAATCACTGCAGATGATCTCAAGATATAAATAAGAATGTTCTGGACATTCCCTATACCTCCTTCCCTCCAGACAATTTTTGCTTCCCAGTGACAACAACCTTATTGTGTGATAGTTAGCTCTGGGGAGGTATTAAAACAGCTAGGAGCAGGCTGTGCATGTAAGCAAATAGCTGCATTTATCAAAGATGCCTGATCATAGTATACTCTTTTCTTTAAAATTACTCGGGGTGGGGGAAGTAACAGAAACTACCAGTCTTCCCTTCAGGAGTGCAAATACTCACCTCTCAGATGAACTCATTTAGGATCAGGGGAAGGAGAAGAGTTAATAACATTGCATCCTTTTTTTTCTCCAGAATTTTTACAAATACTAGATTTGTCTTCACTAACTGTTCCTCTTCCCTCTCTCTCTCCTCTCTCCTCTCACCTCTCTCTGATTCTCTCTGATTGTATATATCTGTCCATCTCTGTGTCAGGCACCAAGTGTCCTTGTCACTATAATATCAGAGGATTTCATACACATACCTAATTTTGAAGAGGATCTCTTAACTTATTCACTCATTGCATTTCCCCTAAACTCACACTATTCTTGGCAGAAACTTTCAAACCTCATCAGTCAGCAACACTGGTGAGGGCTTTTCACCATTTGCTCAGCAGTTTGCAGGTATGTTGGCTTCATAGACTTTCCCACTTTTCCCACTCTGTTCCACAGCCTAGCCGACAGGCTCTGGACAGCAGGACAGCTAGATCCAATAAATCTGAGACCTGTCTAGGTGCTTCATTTATCAAGAGGCCTAATTTACCCAGGCCCTTTAGACTAATTGCAGATTTGTAAAAAATGCTGATAATGTAGAACAGTGCATTGTGAATGTCCCTTGCCATATTTCTGCTAATGTGTTTCATCTGGAGTACATAAAGAGACAGGGATGCTGATTTTAGACACAGCACTTTGGGGCTAATCCAGTTAAATGATTATCCCTAAAAATCTGCAGTGATGTCATTTTCCCTATAGAACTCTGCCAGTTGCCTTGTTTGCTTTATTGTGAGAAATATGTGATCCCGGGCTTTAGAAATTCCCTCTATATTTCTGTTCTAATACACTGTAACTCTCTCATCCCACTCTCCCAGCTACCCATCCCTTGTTTATAATAACCATGTTGACAGAAGCTCTGTCTTGGACTGCTGGCTTTTGTGTGTACACAGATAAGGAAGAGGTACACTCCTTTATTTGGAATATGCATATATATGCAAGTATCCACTATGTTTTTGTCAAAGTGCAATTTCATCTTTCCATTCCTCTAATTTATCAATTTCCTTCAGAGACTATTATTCCAGTGTGTTTTTGTCACTTTTACTACCAACACTTTCCTTATATTTGGCCCCCTCTTCTGTACTTTGCTCCAATATTCACTGCCACAACTTTTTTTTTTAAGATTCTTGTCTTCTTATCCATCTTCTGTAATGCCAAAACGTTGCTCCACAGATTTGCAGGAAATTCAGCTTCTCTGTCCTTTCTCAGATATCTTCTCCCTTTCCTTTGGTCCTGTAATTCCTTTGTGCTTTCATTTGTGTTCCAGGGAACTCTGTTGGGCACACTCTGACACTCTCTTTGTTGTGAGAAGAATCCAAATTTTGTTTTGAAAAACCTCTCTGTCATGTAACTGATACAGTGCACCCATTGATCCAGGGGCCAGCTGATCTGTGATGTAAAACACTAACAAATAACAGTAAAAGAATCATTATTATTATTACTTAAAAAGATAATTTTTAAAAAGCATCCACACAATTTTCACTGCTAGCTGAGGGCAGCAGCTAGGCAGTTCCAAGTGTGCTTCACTACTCCATTGATATGTTAAAGCTGAGTTTTGCAATGTGGATTTTGAGGGGAGACCAGGATCTGGAATAAGAAAAAACATCGAGAGATACTTATTTTTCAGGAACTGGCCGTACAGGTCTGGGATAAGGCAGCCTAAGGAATATGGACCCGTAAACATTACAAAGGTTTTAGAGACAGTCTTCTGATATTTGTTTATCTGACACCAGATCCTTCATAAGCCTTCCATGCAGATAGAGGAAAGGAATAAGGATGTCTTCTCAAGTATCCCAGCAAGGCTGTATGTGACCTATCAGTGTTCAGTAGGTAGGTGCAACCAAATCCCACTTCAAGGAGCCTGCTTTAAAAGTTTTCTCTTGGTTTTTTTTTTTTTTTTTTTTTTCTGATGCCCCTCAAGTATAACCTAAGAGTTCAATGAAATTAGTACATGATAAGATAAACTCTGTCCAGACAAGGCAGGTGGATTGTGAGAGGACCTTATAGGCCAAATAATGTAAGAGGCTGTTTGCTCTCAGGAGGGGAAGATCCTCTCTCAGTAAAGTCCCTAGCATGTGAAGGCTGTCAGCTGAGGGCCACTAGGGCAAAGATCCTAGGTCAGTTTTCCTCTTACTGTGTCTCTTCTGCTTCTTTAAAGTATCCTTAAATATTCTTATGCAATCATGCTACAAAATGGAATAAATGGGATTCTTAACTAGGAACAGGGAAAGAAGCAAAGTTAGAGGCATTACTTACAGTGATGACATTAAACCCCCCAAAATATCCCTTTCTAGCCAAAAGTTCAGGTTTGCCAAGCACAGCAGCCATTAGGTTGATGCAACAACATACATCCTATGTAGCATGACCCTAAGATGACTGTCAGACCACATATAAGCACATGCACACAGTGAGAGCCTTGGATTTCTCATTAATGTTACAGGGGTGAATGGGAATTTTCTGAGGAATGTCTTTTGCCCCTCTCCAAAAGCTGTCCTTGTAACTGTGTAATCTGGATAATCTCCACTTCTAGACTCTTGCAGGCAGCTTCTAGACTGTAGAAGAGCATTCAAGGGGGAGATGGAAACTAATGAAAGTCTGGCTGACATTTTGATCATACTCATGCATTTATCAAGATTATCCCAAAGGCATATGTCACAGGAAGAAAGTAGTTTTTCCATATTAAAGATGGCATTAACCTTCTATTCTATCTTACTCCCTTTGCTATTCCCAAACTCTGTAAATATTTCAGATGTCTTCTGCCCCACTCCCCCACCACTTGGCTGTTAAAAATGGCAAGATGATGAAAAACTCAAATTTAATCCACATCTTTTTCTGTCTCTAAGGTAATTAAGTCTCATTCATTTCTTTGTGCTTAGAGTCAGAGGTAGTTGGTTTTTAAACACCCACTTCAATGTGCTCTTCTGTCTCCCAAAGATGCACCAGAGCTCAAATAATCCTCATACAAGCCCCTCAGAACACTGCATCAGTCAGTGTCTGGTCCGTTCTACTTTTCATGCTGCTTTGCCATTCACAAATGTATTGTGGGCAAAATTAAATAAATAAATGAGCCTCTTTCTTTTGAGGAAAGGTTGGGACTTTAGGGAAAAACATTTTTTTTACAAGTCTGGGATAGTGTCAATCCACATCGATAGCTGGGAAGTTTTCACTACTGTTCATTTCCACCCGTTTGCCCACCCTCCATCTATGGGAATACTGCATTGAATAGTTATAGGTGGGCTGTTGTTCTGTACCAAAATATTTCATCAGGAGATGAGAGAAATCATTGAGCATCTGACTAAGAGTTTTGGTAGTAAATGATATAGTACCTGTTATGGAAAGTCAATAGGAATTTTATTGTAGCTCTCAACAACAACACATACATATTAGTAAGTCCTTATCTGGCAAATGCTTTATTTTTTAACTTGCCAAGAGGAGAATATTCACCCTGACCAGAGATTTTGACACACTGCCCTGCCTTATATAAACTTTCCTAATCAGCAGCCAGGTCCTGGACCAGAATCATGTAGGGCCAAGTCAGGCCACTTTGAGACAAGTTTTGACCCAACCACTCAAAGAACTGCCACTTACCATATGAGAACAATGGCTTTCATCAGAACAAAGACATGAGAATATTTTGTGCCCACAAAAGCAGCAGTAAATCAAGCAGACTAAAACCGTGTCTTAGAATAATTCTACTTAAAAGTAAAATGAGTCCATATATTGAGAAACTAGGTAACGGAAAAGAAAAATTATGATTTGAAACTTCAGAAGTAGTTTTCCTATGAACCTTTTAGGCTGTATATAAGAAGAAAATCATAGCAGCAACAAGGCTTTTTTTTCTTGTATTGATTTTTGCTACATTTCTGGTGACTTACTGAGTAGATAGCCAGAAGCAATTTATAAATACAGTAACACCAGCAGACTCCAGGGTACTGGTAGAGAAGTGCCATAGGTTGTACACAATACCAGAATAATTCAGTGCAATTGCTCCACCTTACCTATGTGGGTGAAATTCAGTACTAGCCTCCTAATTTCAGTGACTTAAGGCATTTTATACTGACTGAGGAACTGGGTTAAAGTACTTTCGGCAGTAGACTTCAGTTAATTTTTTTCTCATTTGAAAGTGAAGGAGTTAAATAAAATGTATGTTATCGTTTTACACCATTTTAATATGATTATACTTGGTTAAGATTGTCTTTTTTCTTTGTACCTATTTGTACTCTCCAAATTCTTAAAATTCCATCTGTTCTTCAGAAAGTCCACCCATTACCTTACACATGAGTTTCCAGCCCTAGTAGAAAAGAACCCAGCAAAATCAATAAATTAAGTTCCCTTCATTCTTTTACTGATGGAAATTTAAGCAATTTCAGAGATGGAGTTGATTGAAGTTATAATACTATTGATGAGAGTTTCATATCTTACAGAGACTATATATTAATGTAAGATTATTGCCTTTCATGTGGATTTCTGTGGCCAAAAGAAACTCAAGTGTTTGTTGGTATCATTAATTTATTTGTTCTCGCAAGACAGCATGAGAAAAAACAGGAAAATATTTGGAAATGTTTGTTTTGTCCTTCCAGAACTCAGAAAATGGAGTTGCCCTTTAAGACTGGCCATTAAAGTTGAATCCCCTAAACCATAAGCATAAATAATATGTGGGAAGATTGACCTCCAGAAAAAAAAAGAAGGATGTGAAAACTCCAGACACTGAAGAACAGGAGAGCAAGAAGCTCTGCCCATACCTGTTGGTGAGCAGGTAACAGAAGTTGCTTCATCTGAAGACGCATCCTACATAGCTTCAGCTAGTGGAACTGACCAGAGAAAATGAAAGAGTCCTTTCTTTTAGAAGGCTGCAATGTGTGTTTTGGCAACTCTTACTTTCTCTCTTCTTACTGAGAAGGCTCCCTATTGCACCTCTCCTGAAGACTGTTGTTGATCAGTGTCAGCTCAGTGTGGTCATTCCCATGCATACGTTGGTTGAACTTGACGCCAGTTCGAGTGGGAAAGTCCCGAGACAGATTTGTGTCACTGTTAAGGATACAGGGACCAAGTGAGCTGCAAGACTTTGCCTGCCTGAATCCAGACTGCAAGGGAGAAGGCAACTGCTGGAATGTGAGGGCAGAGAGCATGAACCACAGCCAAAAGTTCAATGGAAGGGTTATCTATCATTCATACAACGGTTGCTGTGTTGAGATTTGGTACCTTCTCAAACCTTCTCAAAAATTTTTAATGTGTTCTGTGTGTAGCTCTGGGATTAGCAATGGCCAAATATTGCCAGTTAGGAAATCCAACAGAATTTTTCACTGATTTCAGACATTTCAGGAGAAGGGCTCAAGATAGCTATGTTTCTGGCGATACAGGAGATGCAAGACTGTCTAAATAAGTTCTGTGGCTACTTACAATATCGGGCTAAAGTATTGAAGCTAAATATGCATATATGGGGAGAAAAACCTTTTTTTCTGCTTTAGTGATTTATTTTCACTCTTAATTAAAAGACTGAAACAGGTATACTGAAACAATCCGATTTAATTCCATTCCTGCTCTTTCAGTTTTTCAGCTGGGTTTACTCTTGATATGGTCTGCTGAGGACTTCAAAAGGGAGCACTGCATTTTGAACCTCTAGATGTCATTTGTATTTAAGGATGGTAGCTGATGGCATTTCACCTCCTGAGCTAGAAACTTTCAGGTAGCTGAATGTCCTACTATCATATTTTAGCCACACCAGGACATGCATGGAAAGCTAGAAATTTTGTTAAGGACAGATGCAGACTCAGCTCACAACTCCTGGAAGATTTTCTCTCCCACAGCTCTCTTGTTGCAACAGCCCTTTATCCTCGAAGGTGCCAGGGCCTCGTACCTTAAAGCTTCTTAGACATGTAGAGAAGAGTCTTTGGCTGCAGCTGGAGGAGTCTCAAAACCTACCACCAGCTGGTCACTAATGCCTTAGGCTTCGGACCTAGCCTTTAAGTCTTTGCTTATGTGTGTCATCTTGATAAAGTTCCATGGGACAACTCACATGAGTAAGTGTCTGAACAGCTCACTTTCTTTGTGTTGCTTGTTAGTGCTTGTGTGCTTTGATATTCAATGTGTCTAAATCACCACACAGCATTTTATTTTTATTTTCATAAAATACTTGAATTAAATTACACTGATATGAAATATGCCTCTGGCCCCATGCAGATGTTTCCAAAAAGCCTAATAGCAAGCAGATCACAGGGCAGAAGATCACATATTCTTACAGTAATTTCCAAGCCTAACTGCTTTTCAGAGTTCTGATTACAAGAAAAGCCATGCTGCCGATGTTGCTTTAACTGTGATGTTAAAATGAAAACTCATTGTTGCATCCCAGGGGGATTCAGGAACATTGACTTTGCTGCCCATCTGAAATGGTATAATGTTCTCTATTTCTATCGTGTGGGTATCAGTTCCAAGTTGGAAACCAGCCTTCTCTCATAATTCAAGCTGGGGCTATACTGATGCAAACCTTCTCAGATATTATAAGCCAGTATGAGCTCAAAAAAAGAATTCACTGCTCAAGGCCAAATAGCTTCAAAGCTAACAATCCTCCAGAGTCAGTGTGAAAGTGTTGAAACTGTCAATGTCAACTTACACCATGCATAGTGAGTGTAAAACTTCAATAATGACATCATGGAGAAAAGGACAAAGGGCAGGCACTACACAGAAAAGTGCCAGTGCTCTTCAAATCTTTGAAACCTTCAAGGATTTATCTGGACTAACACTTCTACACATAGTCATTGGGGTCTTAGGCTATACTGATTAAGGATTTAGCTTATTCAAAGGCTCTCACTGATAGCAAGGATGACAAGGTTTCAGCAGTTATATTGGATTCCATTAGCTTTCACTTAAAAAACCATACCCCAAAACCCTCAGGATCCAGGTCTTTTTTTCTGCCTCTGATTTTCTTTCTTTGAGTCAACCTTTATTTTTTCTCTTAGCACACACATATGCACACATGCACGCATGCACACACACATTAATATATATTAATGTCTGGGTTTGATTCACAAACAGGTTTTGCAGCACTTGTGCTCTCAGTTCTCAGAATGCAGATCCCAGAAGAATTGAATCAATCCTTCAGGAATTCCCTGAAGCACCACATAACATGTTCACTCATTTCAGCTGCACTTAGGGCAACCGATACACTTTTAAAAGGAGAAAAACATATCAGAGAAGGAGGGAGGGGTGTTATAGTTTAAAAAAACCCCAGCTAATCAAGAGAGAAATTAAAAAGTAAGACTCTGTGGTTTTGGTGTCAGGGATAAGTACATATCCTAATGCTTTTAGTGCAAACTGCAGAAACAAGTGTGATGGAGGACAAATATGCTTCCTTCCTAACTAGGTTTTCAGAGAGTCAGCCTCAGACTAAGAGCAAAGAGATGGAAGACTTGAAGAAGGAACAGTTTCCTCTGTCCTGCCTCTCTTATTTGTGAGAACAGTGAAAGAAGAAACCATGTTGTACTGTGCAGACATGCAGTAACAGTTGAAGCCCCAAACTAAATATCTTCCTTGAAAAGAAACGACAAGTGTCACCTGTTGTTAAACACATGGCATAAACAAGATGAAGAAAGATTATTTAACTATTACTTAATAATTTAATTACTCTCTTATTATTCAAGAGCTTGTGACAGGGCACTGGATGCCACCCAACCCTTAACCCAACACCTGAAGCCCCAGTTCATTCCTCATTCTTGCATTTCTCGTTTATACTTCTAGTTCTGCTGCAGGTATCATCATTTTCTTGTGACCTCAGCAGCCCTAGCACCCTTGGCACATTTCAGCTGCTTAACACAGTACTTTCTGTGGTGCTTTGTAATCCATGTTGGAATTCATGTAACCCATGACATCTGTAGGGAGCTGTCAGACCTGACACAGGACCACAACCAGCTAAACCTGCAGCTGCAGACCAGACAGGGGCTGAAATGGGACTAGACATCCCCATTTGGCAACAGAAGTGTACCACACATACTTCAATGTTGCTTCCCTGAGGAGTTGTAGAACAGTTGCACAATATTGCCTGCTGCATGAAAGATCCTGATCCCACCCCAGAGTTGTGAGAGATGGTTAACTGGTTCTGAAATTTTAGCTCAAGGACCCTCATGCACACTCTCACACAATTACCTAGGATATTTTCTAGGATTACCTGCATTGTCATGGAAAGAGAGTGTACTCATTCCAGAGACTGAGCCATTTAATGATACAGTTGACAATACAGCACAAAAAAATTTTTAATCCATCAAAGGCATCTATGTTTACTCTCTTATTGCAGTCCAAGTAATTTTCTGTGTATCATTTCCACTCATGCTAGTAAAAAAAGACTTTTCAGGAAAACAAACCAGCTGAAAGTTGTTTCTTTTTACACAGAGAAATATGAGGTGGGAGACAGTGGAGGGAGCTTCAAGTTATTGCAGCCTTTCCTAGCTCTGGAATGGAAAATAGTAAAGCTAGATTTCAGAGTTACTCAGCTCAAGCTAGTAAGTTATACTTAGAGGCAAGGTTTGTTTTTTTAATATAATTATCCTGCTTTGAAGACCTCAGGCTATAACGCTCTGTGGGATGGATCTGCAGGCCCACACTAGCACAGAGGGGCTCTCTGATACTCTGGGCAGCAGCAGCCTGGAGATACTCAGTGTGGTTTGCAGGTTCACCTGGAAATGGAACCAAGTCTCAGCCATGGTGGCCAACTTTAAATCTGGAGTTTCTGCCGACAGATTCAGATCACGGGATGTGTTCTGCAGTATTTGGTCTGAGGGCTCCCTGCCTCCTGTACCACTAGCATCCTCATCTTGGCCCCTTACAGAACTCACAAATTTGCCACTGAGACGTGGAGTCTCCTAGTCCAGGTGTACCAATAGCCATTGTCTTGGTGCTAATGACCTCTGGGCTTTAAACAATACCCTGAGTGTTATTTTTCACTTTCTTATTGTTGTTGTTGACTTAAAACCAACTGTTTCTTTTTCTTGCTGCGCTTGGTCCCTTAAAAAAGAAATTAGCATGAAAGGATTGAAGGGGTGAAGGGTTATCACAACCATTGGAGTGAACAAGAACAAGGGGGAGGTGGGAACACTCTCTCTCTTTTACAAGCTGCTTTCTTCTGTGCTAATGCACTTGTTTTGCTGAAGGGACTGCACCACAATGCTGACTTTAAACTTTTATGAGAAAGGTTTCACATATATTCTGTGAAGTGATCTCCTCAAACGTATTTCCTTTTGGGGTTGCTATAATGATTGTGTACACAGGCATTCACAGAGCTCAGTTAGCTGCTACCGGACTGTTATTTCACTCACTCTTACTTTACATCCACATCAGGTCACTGACTTCCTTCGATCTCTCCCTGACTTGGATAGTGAGATCAGAATGGGGCTATTCTGGAGGGGGCTGCTTTTTCATTTTTCAATAAGGCCTATATAGCATGAGGAAGCTACATCAGAATCAGAACACTGGTCTTGCAAGTTAAAACTTTAATAGTTAAATTTCGTTATGAGAGTAGAATTTAGGTGCTTGGGTTTCTTTTCTTTCATGTTCTTGACAAAGTTCTCACTCTGTGGTGGTTATGAGCCTACTTTGGTGGACCCTTTCTTCCCGGAGCCTGTCACTTATACCTTTCTGCTGTTGAAGGACTTGCTGAAATCCTCTGCTATATCTCTGCAAAGAGCAAGCACAATGTGGGACTGCATTCGAATGCCACTGGAGAAATAAATACTTGTTAGTGGCTTGCAGATCTGTACCCATTCTCCCATAAAAGGTATCAAGCTTATTGTTTCTGCCTAGGTAGCATTCCATATTTCCATCCAGCTGGAAGAAAAGGAGACCAGACAAAAACAGTCAAACTGAGGGCATCTGCTTCACTGATAATACCTCACCATTAATCCACTAAAAGAGCTCAGGCACATCAGGATTTTAAGAAAGTCCTGCCCTGGCTAATGCTTTGTTCAGATGCAAAGTTTTAAAATGAATGCTGCTAAATATAATTCAGGCTTCAGCCTGAATGTCCCCCAGTTGTCTTCAGTTATCCCAATATCTGGTGTAGGAACAACCCAAATTTTGAAGATGATCTTTCACTAGCAGTGCCTTCTCTTCTTCTTACCACAGCCCAAGTGTGACTACAAGAAATACACTTCATATGTGGTGGAGGAAGGGTAGATGGACACCTAAACTCTGAAGAGCAGCATGTAAGTCAGCCACTATCTCAAGCAATTAATGTAAGAGGGTAAGTGAAGATAAAATACACTGTCTCCCTGTGGCCTCTCAGCAAAGGAGGTGGCCTGTGCCATAGTAAGCATCTGAGAAAGGGCAGTTACTTCTTTCTTTCAGTCCTACATCCAGTCCTTTCTGATTTATTTTGCTTCATCCACCTGGCTGGATCTCCTGTCACGTTTCCAATCATTTATGAGCAATATATGGTCTCATACACATCACGAAGTCACACTCATCTGGAAGCATCACATTAGCTAGGGATTTTTGAGTCACAAAAGACCTTGCTATGATTTCAGAAAGGGTAAACTGTGGAAAGCATTGTGAAGGAGTACCACAGACCAAACACATATGGTCTATCATTTAGTTCACTCCCTTGTCAATGGAATGACACTGAACTTTACAACATGTCCCCACTGCCCTACTATGCTTCCTCTGAAAAAGTCATATTAGTCTTCACAACAGCATGGCGATCTCCATTGAGGAGGCAAAATGAGGCCAACTAGATAGTGTCTATGAAAAATAGACATGGAAGAGATTAAGACATGGTGCACAATGCCAGAGAGGATAGCAAAGAGCCGAGAGCAGCTGTATACCATTCTACACCCACTTGAGATTTCAAATATTTGCAGCAGTTTTGCAAAGCAAAGCACTCTTCCCCTCAGAATGCAGTAGGACACAGGAGTATATTCACAAGACTAGTCTTATGACTCTAAGTAATCACAGTCTTGCCCGTTGTGTAATGTCATCACTGAAAAGGCTGGTTGTACTAATAGGAAGTGATGGCTGATCCCATTTAGAGAAACATTTCTAAGAAGCAACAAGCGGTATAATATCAGGAGGACTTTTAGATTTCCACATCTCTTCTCCTGGGGGCGCCTGCAGATAAAGAAGAAGTAGGCAGGAAAAGTAAATGTTTACTTTCTTTTTTTTTTTGAAATCACTAAGTACAGTACTGCAAATGCAGTTGCATTTGCTCTATAAATCACATAATGACTCAATAAAAGCAAGAAAGACGTGTAGCAACAAGGGAGGATGAAAGAGTGAAAAATTCTGTAGGCCAATTATGGGAACTTTGTGCTTCTCCTTTAATATGCAGGCCTTCCACAGCATATACATGGTCATGATCTATACTTAACTCTCCTGAGATAAGCTCAGAGCAACTCAGCTAAAAGAATGGTTTCTCCAAATTTGTCCCCTTAGCTGAACTAAGTACGCAGTTCTTATTTGTAAAAGGTGATTAGCATGCAGATCTTACCACATCATTTACAGATGTTTTGCTGCAGGCCAAATTCTGCTTGATTTGCATAACTGTTTCCACCATTGCTAGCCTTGACTTTTCCATGATACTGAATTATGACATTATTAGAATATCTTTGGTCCATAAGCTACCATGAAGGCCCAGTAAAATATGTTCTGTATATATATCTGCTATCTCACAAACAACAAAGAGTCAATGAGGAAAAATTGAGTTGCCCATAGTCACAAGAAAAATCATCATCTGTCAAGACCTGCCAGCTCCTAAAAATCATGTTTATACTATTCTTTTCTTGACCTCCCATTTCAAAGTTTAGCCCAGATGTGCACTGGTGGAAAAATCCTGTGGCTTCTCCTTTCCTGAATGTCCATCACAACCCACTGTGTTGCTGTTGGGAGAGCGTGTCTCTACAAGCTGTACTTAACTATCTTCTGCATGCAAATCATCATCAGCATGTGACCCACCCAGAAACAGCTGCAGCATGCATATGATCTTGGAAACAGGAATTGCTCCTACTGATCAGGTTTGTTCAAGAGTCTGTGTTCACTGAGAGCAGTATCTTTGGATACAGCCGAGTTCTGTGGTGTTGGAGCTGAAAGGCAAGCCTACCCTTGTCTGGAAGATATGGATGCAGTACTCAGGTTGCAGCCATCATCTTTCTGAAGTTCTCTCCAGCACAAGGTCTGCATCAAGCGGTATCAGGCCCTGATAACAGAAACCTGAAACAGAAAATTCTTTTCCCAAGTCTGGACTAATCCTCCATGTCCTTTCAGTGCCATGCCCACCAGTTTGTTTTCCTTAACAAAGACTCTATACAGAACGACAGTCATAAAGGCTGCTGTGCCTATTAGCTATTCAAACTGAATGTGCTCGCACCCTCACCCCCACCCCAAAAGGCTTGCACACATATACCTGCATGGAAGGAAAGGTTTTGCACATGGAATTGCAGTGGAGGTGTAATATTTCATATTGAAATGTCAGGCTTGCCATCTAAGTCAGACACATCATCGCCTCCAGTGCTCTAAGTCACCCTTTGAAACAGATGGCCTCCCTCTTGAATTAGATGGGAAGACCACGTACTAAGTCATCTCTGTATGGAATCCAATACAGTAGCCTGCAAAGCAAACAGCCCTACAAAACAACCAGGCATAAAGGAGGTACTACCACTGAGTTATTGTTTCAAGGGCTGGGTACAGACAATACCTGGGCAGGTTGGTGGCCTGCTTGTGTAGACAATGAGAAGTTAATCAAGACCTATGATAACACTTTGGCAGATACTATCTCATAAACCAACTTGCAGTAGTTTTAAAGATAATCACCCCCTCCAGCTGCATGGATGTGTGCCCATACATCAGATGCTCCAGCCCATGTCTGGTGTATTAATTGCAACCACCAAGTTCTGAACTGCATCAGCTGAGGCAATGGCACACCCCCTGTTTTGTCCACTTTGCTGACCCTGCAGTGGGACTATCCCCCGGTGGCAGGGATGGCACAGACAGCCAGGAAAGTATCCCAGTTAGTAGAAAGACTTTGATTTGCCAGGGAAGGCCTGTCAGGATCCTGTGGGTACAAAGAGCAGACATTTTTTTTCACAAAAGATATTTGCATAACATACATCAAAAGAGGAATATAAAGATATGCTTTTCCCCCATCCAGTGGAAATAATAGATAGAGGCTCACCTGCTTCTTGTGCGGGCCACCTTCAGAGGCACCTGCTGATATAGTCTCATTCTCTTTTCTCTCTGAAACTCTTGTCACACAAATGAGGTTTTTTTTCATTCCTCACTCATGCCCTTCATGAAAGACAGCAATAGTCTCCATGTGCTGTAATTGGACTGACTGGCTGGCTGATTCCTGTTCTCCCCTTGTGCAGCCCTGGAAACCTGGGAGAAAAAAGGTGGAACAACCAGCCACTCAAAAAACCCCCAGACTATTTAAAAGGTTAAGGTGTAGACCATGAAACTTCTGTCCGTTACAGACGACTGGGCATTGCAATTCGGATGTCTTGTTCCTAATACTTCCACACTATGATTGCCACAAGGATAACAAAGGATGGGAAAGACAAGCCATTCTCATCAGGAACTTTTAAAGAGGATTTTTGTGATTTGAGTGTTACACTTAATTTTTTTCTAAAATATGACAATGCTTGAGAGAGCAAGGTACAGTACATTAGCTTAGCTTAAACTGTCTAAAGAATGCTAAATGTTGGGCATGTTCAAAAAACATCCTGTGTGTGTGCACATGTACCTATGTCAAGAAGTCCTTTTATCATTATCCTGGGTCTTGCTTGCAGTGGAAGGAGAATATTCACACCACCTCAGTGTCAGTAAGTCTGAATTGATAGTGGTGTTCGTATTGGGTTAAAATGATGATTACAGATAATATGCAGTTAATCTTGCATTAGGTCAGCTTCTCCTCAGCTCAGTGCAATTTTATTTACATTTGCTTCACCCTCTCCCAGACCATAAACAAAGGAGCTGCTTTTGGTCACCATTACCAAAGCATTACAGTATTCTAGTAACTCCATCTATTTATATCCCTGCTGAAGTGTCCTGCTTTTTCTCCTGTCTCCTTTTTACTAGCCCAGCCTGCACCAGACCTTTATCTATTCTCCGTCCTCATTCTGGTCTTCTGTGCTTCTCCTCTTTGAGTTCCTCAGCAAAAGGCAAACACCAAGAAACTTCTCTAAATTGGGAGGACAGCTTAGCACAGACTCAGCTCTCATTCATTTGGAGCAATGATGCTGCAGTGCTCCTGAGCATACGTGTCCTCTGTGCTTCCCTCTTTAAGACATGACTATGACTGCATCTTAATCGTGTTATTGCAAAGGCTAACCAGTGTTCCAGCACTCCAGATAACTTGAGGCAAATAAGTAGGTTCTTCTGCCAGAAATGTGTCAGTCAGCCATAAAATCAAAAACTCATGCTTTCATTGTATGATTGGTACAACATAAAGGAGGATGGAAGGGGAAAGTAAGGATTCAGTAAAAGGCTGCCTTCTTCATTTTGCCATTCTGTAAAATGGGACTGTCCATGTTTATATCAGAGGATCAGGAGTCAGAAAGAGTAATATTTTGATTTCTTCCCACTTCTTGGAATTCCAGATAAGAAGCAATAAAAATTATTTAAAATATCTGATAATGAGACTGTTTTAAAATGTTACAGAACATCTACAAACAATGTAGCTCATGAAAGATTGTATCTTCTGAGGTCTGACTCAACCTCCATCCCAGAACACAGCTCATCTTGTGCAGTCCATTTTTGCTTGGTGCTACCCTTAGAAACTTTGTCTATGCCAGGGATAATTTTTTTGCTTAAGAATAAATAAATATATAAATAAATAAATTATCCCCTGCATTTAGTGGTCATTGCTTCAACCCCTAAGATGTTGGTGAGACTGAGAATCTTGTGAAAGGTGGAAAGTAGTCACTGTGTTAAACAATGGGCTTAGCCCTCTCTGAGTCATGTGGTACAGCAGTTAAAGAGGGAAACAACCATTGTACCTTATGCCTTGATTTTGTCATTATCTCATGGTTACTGTAAGCTACACTGGCAATATTATTGAATTGCATCTTGTTTCCCCTCTCAGTCCTTCTGGTTTTGCCTACTCATAGGCTTAACATATTAGAAAAAATGAAAAACTTCTTTACAGTGTTTTTACTGGCTCTGAAAAGTTGATCTTTCAGGACTGGTAACTGACATATTGAATTTGGCCCTTATGGTAATTGTTTAAATATTATAGAAGCTTTAACATGTCATCTGTTAAACTTACTGGTGATGCAGCTGTTCAATGTGCAGTATGGGTAAAATTTACATGATTTACTGGGTGACGTACAGTTTTTGATTCAATAGTAATGTATTTGATTCAATAGGTGATGCATCTAGTTCAACTGGGAGTCCATGTAATTCAAAGGTGATGCATTTGATTCACTAGCTGATGTACCTGATTTAGAAGGTGATGGATCTAGTTCACTGAAAATGATTCCAATTCCCCCATGCAAGGTATTTACTTCAGTGTGTGATGAATGAGCTTTAATAATAATACATGTTTCTCCGATAGTGGATGTATTGACTTCAATTTATATCCTAAGCTTCCCAAATCTGGAGTGGGATGGAGTGACACCTTGCAGTCACCATTCAGGTGAGGAACACCAGCAGTGTGAAACATTAGCCACTAAAATAATGGGAGCAAATTATGTGATAAAAGCTGTGCTTCCCAGATGAAATATTTTCACCAGATGTGATGTGGGGATACAAATGCCCTGTCACTGCTGTTATTGCTACCACTGTACATGACAAAAATCCCCAAATCCATTTACCTTTAGTGTCATTGCTGGGATTACATACTGAGTACTTATTTCCCCAGAGTTATGTGAGCTCTCAAATAGCAGCATCTGAACTAACAGCTCCACTTATCTCATTTTTGTGTGTGCCTTTATTTTGTTAGAGGTTGGCAAATATTTAGGTCTGGTGAAAATGGGGAAAAGGGTGTTGGCAAAGAGCAGTATCACATGGGGTAAGGCATGTGGGAACTTGGGTCTGCACAGCATACTGCTAACCTCAATTTCTTCACTGGAATCATACCCTGGTACAAACTTAGGGAAGCTTCTGCTTCACAAGCTTTGATTCACTGTTTTTCAGCTGGTTATTGCCTACACTAGAAACACATTTCTGAATAGGTCAGTCTCATCTTCCTGTCACCCTTAGGCTCCTCCTCCAAAATCAATGACAGAATCTTTGGGTGATGATTACGATATTTTGCACATGCAGGTTACATTTTCAGCCACAAATATGGAACCTTTCACTGCACTCCTACAAAAAAAAAAAAAAAAAAAAAGCTTTTGTTGGACTTGTGTCTCTTATCTGTGCAGTGTCCAGCTCCAGAGTTGAAGATACTATTTTTTGTACTGCAGTACTGCATAGAGAGGGAGTCCATTTCAGAAGGCCTGGACTCAGTCACGAGGGAAGATAAACTCTAAGCTCAGGTGCAGGAGTAAATGAAAACATTACAAAATGTAACACTTCCTCTGAGGGTCTTGGACAGACCCACAGCCCCGTGTATTCCAAAGGGCCCCTGGCCCAAAGCTCTTGCCAGCACTCAGGGGTCCCCCTGGCAGGATCCTGGTGATCCTTACTGCAGGCTGCAGCCCTGCTGGCAAGATAGTAGCCACAGACGTTNCAGACGTTCCCCAAAGAAAGCAGACTGACACCGAGTAAAGAGGTGAGAGGGTCCTTTGTATGGATTTTCGGGTTTATTGGTCTCAGAAGGGTCCAGGGACAAAAGAATGGCAAGCAGGGCAGAGCATCATCTTTTATACAGGGAGAATCAACCAATAGGGACAGGGTTCAGGGGCAGAACGAGGAAGGGACGATACAAGAGGGGCCAACCAGGGA
>VZTZ01043682.1:0-10242 GCA_013400955.1 Drymodes brunneopygia
CCTTCCCTTTCCTTCCTTTTCCTCCCTTTTTCTCCAAAAGCAGCTGAATGAAAAGCATCCATAATTTTAATCTGCACTGAGGTGTGATGAGATGCCAATATTTGGAAGGAAAAGTCTGTGTGTGTGTGTGGCAGGATTTATGCAAAATACCCCAATTTCTAATAAAGCTTCAAAAATATTTTAAGGAACTCCAATAGATCTTCAAAAATATTTTAAGGAACTGCTGCTTAAATATAGGCTAACATTAATTTATCCCCTCAAACTCCAAGCGCTGCCTTTTTCCATTTTCTATAATTATGGATGTAAAGGGAAAGGCTGAGAAAGGAGAAATGGAGAAAAAAAAAGGGTGAAAATGAGTCTTAAAGGAAAAATATTGGCTAAATATTGCCAAGGGGCTGAAAATGCTCTTATGGGATGAAGCACCTCCCAATAATCTTTATGATAAAAGATGTGGGGTTCAGTATTGAGGGTTTGTGGGGTGGTGCTGGAGCCCAGCTCTTCAATGGAAGGAAAAAATAAAGGCAATTAGAACTGATCTGTTCCTAACTCTCCACCCTATGCAGAAACACCCGTGGTTAAAAATAGTCCTGTGGAATAAAAACAAGCACCCAGGAGAGGCACTGCTCCAATCAGCGCCTGGAACAAAGCAGCAAACCCGGCTTTGGGCACCTGAGATTTGCGGGTGTTGCTAAAGACACCAGGAACAGCTCGTTCCCTCCAGCCAGGGAGGAGTTTTTCCCCAGGGAATGGGCTGGTGTTGGATTTGGGATCTGCATCACCACAGTTCCTTCCCTCACCCCCTTAAAAATCCAATTATTGCTGCTGTGTGGAGCTTCCCACAAAAGGAAACCTCCAAATTCTCTGTGAACACTGAGTGTGACCAGAGCTGGCCCTGGTGCCCAGGGTTTCATTCACTCAGGCTGGGAGGGCATTTTTTTCCTTGCATGAATCCCATTTTTATCCCTGTGACCGTTCTAAACCTTCCCCGTGGAAAGCAGGAGGGGAAAAAAAAAAACAAAACACCCTCGGCGTTCTTTATTTATTTCCATTCCTCGACGGCAAAGTAAACGGAATGTTTAAGGGACTGACATCAAAGATGGGATTCCTCTGAAGCTAAAAAGCCCATTAATCACAATTTTCAAGTGTTCTTTAATTACCCTGTAATAAAACAACACGCGCAGAGCGGGGAGGAAAAATTGGGTACTTTTCGAGCTCCTCGTGCTTGTTTGTGTTTCAAATCTCCCCGGAAATCCTCGCTGATCCCTCTTGCTCCTGCTGCTTAATTCCACCCTGCCACAGCTCCTGTGCGGGGTTAGCTCTGCCCTGTGCTGGCTGAGGCACGGGAAAAGTGGGCAGGGAGAGCAGGGGTGGCTTCTGCAGGAGTGGGAATTCCATCCTCTCAGGGAATGAGCTTATCCTGCATCCAAGGCTCAGAAAATGTGGGGGTGAGGGGACAGGGACCATTCTCATCCAGGAAATTTGGGGTGATGCATCAGGGCTCCAAATTTGGGTTGTGAGAGCTGGACCTGGAATTCCTCCCTAAACATCAAACTGAGGGATTGGGAATTCCATCCTCTGAGGGAATGAGCTTATCCTGCATCCAAGGCTCAGAGAATGTGGTGTTGAAGGGACAGGGACCATTCTCATCCAGGAAATTTGGGGTGATGCATCAGGACTCCAAGTTTGGGTTGTGTTCTGGGACAGCTGGACCTGGAACTCCTCCCTAAACATCAAACTGAGGGAGTGGGAATTCCATCTTCTGTGGGAATGAGCTTATCCTGCATCCAAGGCTCTGCAAATGTGGGGGTGAGGGGACAGGGACCATTCCCATCTGAGGAATTTGGGGTGATGCATCAGGACTCCAAGTCTGTATTGTGGGAGCTGGACCTGGCTCAACATCAAACATCAAACTGAGAGATTGGGAATTCCATCCTCTCAGGGAATGAGCTTATCCTGCATCCAAAGGTCAGCAAATGTGGGGGTGAGGGGACAGGGACCATTCCCACCTGGGGAATTTGGGGTGATGCACCAGGACTCCAAGTCTGTATTGTGAGAGCTGGACCTGGAATTCCTCCCTAAACAGCAGTGAGAGACTGGGAATTCCATCCTCTGAGAGGGAATGAGCTTATCCTGCATCCAAGGCTCAGCAAATGTGGGTGTGAGGGGTCACGGACCATTCCCATCTGGGAAATCTGGAGTGATTCATCAGGACTCCAAAATCTGGGTTGTGTCTTGGGACAGCTGGACCTGGAATCCCTCCCTAAACATCAAAGTGAGAGATGCAGGAGCTGAGGGGACAGAGCAGAGGCTGGGGTTGGGTAGGACCAGCCCAGCTCCTTCCAGGCTTCACATTTCAGGGTCTCACCCTTGAAAATGCGCTCTGGATTGAAGCATTGAGACCAGGAGACAGGCAAGAGACACCAAAGAGGGGCTGGGTAACGCTTGGAGGGGTGTGAGCTCTCCAAAAAGAGGTGTGAGGGAAAGGACAAAGTGAAAACCTTGGTAAAAACCTCTTTGTAAAACTCAAACTGGTAAAGGAAGGAGAGTGAAGAATCAGAGCAGGGTGGGCACCCAGCACTTTGAGGGAGGTGCTCGGGGTCAGGGCAGTAGAGAAAACTTTGGGAATACAAAGTAAATTCAGAAGTCAGCAAAATCATTGGCCTCACTTCACCAAAACTCCAAGCCCTGCCATCCAACAAACCCATGCACGTCCTAGAAAAAATTATTAAAACCTGAGATTATCCATAAAACTGAGACCTCCCAGCTGTCAGCCCCGTCCCTGTGAGCACTGCTGGTGATCCCTCATCTTACTGGGAGAGGGATAACTGGGAGCAGGAGGTGGGAATGGCCCCATCCCCTTTTTCCACCCCTGGTGTGCTCTGGGCTGGAATTCTTGGGCTGCCTTGGCCAAACTCAGCCAAGTGGGCGCGTTCTGCGCCGCTCCGTTCTCAAACCCAGACAGTTGCTAATGAAACAGTTGCTGTTTTGTTGACAGAACATTAATTACTTGATCTTAGGACTTGGTAATTGCACGGGCCCCCCTCTGTATACATCACTAATTACATTAGCAATTATATGGCGTTTTAAAGACAAAGAAATGACTGCAGCAATTGCGGTGTCACGGGGACCCTGCTGGTAAATTCCAATCAAGTCCCTGCAATGGCAGGGGGGTGTTGGGGGGATCCTTCTCCATCCCAACCCCACACAAATCCCGCTCTGTTGTGCTGCCACTGGCACCAGGGAGTCTTGAGGACAGGAGGGGAGGCTTGAATTTCTCGTCCAGCTTAGTTACACTCTTAAAAACTGATCCAAGTCATTCTCAAAAGGCTGCTCGCTGTTGAAAATATTTATTTCTCTATTGCTCTTAGAAATAACTGAGTCACATCTTAAAAATCACAGCAAATGAGAAATAACCAGCTTTGGGAAAACGGTGTAAAATGCCTCTCTGAAAAGCTGCACTGCATTTCCAAGGACCTCCCTTTGCCAGGAAGTGGCTTAGGAAGCTCCAATTCCTGTGCCTCCAGAGAGTGGAGGTTTGCATCCACACCTACCTCTGGAAAAGGACAGGTTTGTGTTTCCTCACCTGGTAACTCTGCCCAGACCCCACACAGGACAACAAATCCCATTTCCCTTCCCCACCCCCTGTGCTTCCCCCAGAGCTCCTCTGTTGCCTCCAAGGGACATTTTTTGGGTGCCTTCCCCCCCTGAGGATGGAGAAGGGTTGGGTTTCCCCTTCCCCGTTCCCCTTCCCCCCGAGGATGGAGAAGGGTTGGGTTTCCCCTTCCCCTTATCCCTGCTGGTGTTTGTTCTCCTGCTCTGTGAGCACCCTCAGCCCCATCCCCAGCTGCTGCTCCAGCCAGTGCTGCACACAGAGTTAATGAGGAATAACCTGCTGCCATCAAAGCCTCAGATCTCTGCACCTCAGCAGCTGTGTGTTGTCACGGAGATAAATATTTTTAACCGGGCTGGCAATTCCCTGCCTGCCCTGCACGAGTGGCTTGAAGGAGTGGATTTGTTTCACTACTTATTCGAGTGAAATTCGGATTTTTTTTCCCTTTCTGGAAAAGAGCTGGAAAGGAGCAAAAAAAAAAAAATAAAATAGGGTGGGAGAGGATGTGTTTTTCTGAAAGGCCTCTGTGGAGCAAGGCAGAGCAATGTGGCCGTGCCCAGGTGTGACTGTCCCCTCCCCGGGGAAGGGCAGCCTGCAGGATCACTGAGCACTCCTGGAATTCCCATGGTCACTGCCCTGAGGAGGAAAATTCCTTTGCTCTTCCTGGTACTCCACAAATTCCCAGCCTTTGGGAAAGGGCCGCTTTTTTCTGTATGTTATCTATATCTTAAATATCTTATCAGATATTCCATATCTGACGTGACCAAAGTCATCCAACTCTTCCCGGAGCGTGTGGAGGGTGGGCTGAACATCTGATCTTCCTGTAAAACCTGGTGAGCCAAGGATTTAACAAGGGGGGAGTTTTCAAGACTTTATTGGTCCTAACATTGACCAAAAAACCTCTTTTCTCACTGATTTTTAAGACTGGAGAGAGACTGATAACGAAATTGGTGAAATAATAATGGAATCAATGACAATGATCCTAGAGATTTATATTTTTTTTGCTTTTAAGGACATTTAAAAGATAATCCTTGATAGTCTGAGTTGCTTGGGTTTGGAGGGAATTGTTCATGTCCTTATTTGAGTTCATAACTTGATTTTTTTTGTTCTGAAACTCTCACACATCTCCCCTCCCTCAGCATTTTGTGGGGAAGTTGCTCAGGCTCCAGCTCTGAGGGTGACACAGCCCAGGCTTGTGTTTGGATCTGTCCATCATCAAGTCCTTAAAAGATGTAAGAAAAGCAGGAGTGGAACTCCAGATCTCCAGCTTTCATCTGCCCGACTAAACTTCCTCCCCGGAATGCAACAGTAGGGCCCTGTTAAAGACTGAGAATCTCTTTCACAGGAACCGGGGGTTTTATCGCCAAAATCATCACTTAAAGCGCTGCTGGGATTTCTCAGGGGGCAGAAAAAAAGAGCTGAATCAGATTTTCAGGAGTATCTGGGCCTCTGTGCAAGAGGAGATGAAGGAAATTTCAGCAGGACAGTGCAAAACTTGGCTGTCAGTGCTGGGCTGGAGGTCACCTGCTGATTGCAGAACAAAAAAAAAGGAGGAATTGGTGCAGGTTGCCAAAAACCCCTGATTTTTTCCTCACTTTTGGGCTGGTAGTGCCTCATGGTTTCAGATCCTTTCACTGACATCTGGCAATGGTTTAAACCCTGACTCACATTCTGTCAAAAACGTCAGTAAAAGTGACCTTCATCATTAAAATTCTCATTTGTTTGAACCTCTCCAGTAATTTTCATGGAAGAGAACGGGATATTCCTGGTTCAAATGGCCAATTCCCATTTTCCAAGCAGTTTTCAGCACTCTGGTCTGTCCATCCCTGTGGCTGAAACGTGGGGATATATATATATATAAAAATATATCCTGATTATTTTGGGGAGCCAATGTGATTCACCCCTGCAGCATCAATTAGTTGTTTGCTCAGACTTTTGCACAAAACAGGACCAAGCCCAAATTTGGTCCAGGGAAAGGCTGGGATCAGTTAGTCCCAGTTTTGAATTTTGATTTTGTGCTTTGACCAACTGTACACTCATCACAAAGAGGAGAGGTGTCCAAAAAAATCATCCTACCCTTCGAGTCCTTTGCCCCCTAAAAAGACTGAACTCTCACCCAGGTGTTGTCCATTTGTAATAAAGGAATGGTCAGAAAATACCATTAATTATCCTTAATTAATTATCCGTTAATCAATTATTCCATGTCCAGCATAATCTCAACCTGGCCCTCCCAAATTGTGGTTTGATTGGTTTTACGGGCGAATCTTCAAATCTTGATTTTAAAAACTCTCAAATAACATTTTATACCATTTTTTGAGTGTTATTGTTACCCTGAGTGACCCGTAAAGAGGATAAAGAAGCAGATTGAACACAGAAATTAAGGTAATTCCCCCCTTCTTTACAGTACAAAAATTTTATTTTTTTTTTTGTTAGGATAATTTAAAGTTTAAAACCGAAGTAGACATATTCATTTTACAAACAAGATATTCTTCCGTAAGTAGTACCATTAAAAACAGCGAACAAAAAAAAAACAAACAAACCCCAAAAAGCTATTTTTACAAAAGCTCTGTGCATAGCAACTTCATACTGTATATAACTGACAAAGCAAAAAAAAAAAACCCAAAAAAACCCCAAAAAAACAACAACCAACCCCAAACAAACCCCAAAAAAACTATACAGGAGGGGGAGAAACGAGGCCTTAATTTACAGGAGGTTTGGAGAAACCATGCATGTTGGAAATGTGCAAAGAAAGAGGGAGAGGAAGATGCTGCACCAAGATAAAGGAGGAGCTCAAACCAACTCTTCCAAAGTTGGGACGGAATTCGTCGTTTCCCGTCGCGCCACTTTCGTCTTCCCGGCGGCAAAGAGGAAAACTCTCAGGGAATTGTCAACACCCACCACTCACAGGGGACTGGTTTGTTGTTACACCAAAAAAAAAAATCCTCACGTGCCAATTTTGAAATTGGTTTTTCCCTTTCTGTTGAGTTTTTTCCCTTTTTCATGGCCAAGGATTTCTGGTTGCGTTTATTTACAGGTGTTTTTCCTCTGTAAAGCTCAATTAATTCTACACTCATCTCCAGTACCATGATTTCCTGCATGAGCAAAATCCACGTTCCAAATAATTCCTAGGTTTAATTTGTTTTCTTTTTCTTTCTTTTTTTTCTTTTTTTTGGCTCAAAGCAAACCAGATATTCCATATTTGCATCAACACGGGCAGTTCCTCTTCTGCGAGTGCTTGGAGCAGCTTTTTTGAGAGATTTCTCTTTTTCTCTTTTTCTCTTAGACTTGAGGCTCTCCCACTTGGGCAACTGGACAGAGCTGATGAAAACAACTGAAGGGTGAAAGGAATGTTCAGTGTTCCAGAAACTTTCCTCTTTTTTTTTTTTATTTTTTATTGCCAAACTGTCATTTTTCCCCCTGAATCTTCCCAAGATTTCAGTGATGTGGTAGATCTTTTTTTCATGTGCCTGACCAAGCAAAAATAAAACAGAAGGATGGACAAAACCCATCTTTTTCCATGAAATATCTCTATTTTTTTTAATTGGAAACCTTTCTGACTCGAGATTTTGTACAATTTGTACGAAAATCTGAGTTGTTAAAAAAAAAAGGGAGAGGATTTAAGGTAGGAAATTGCTGCTCTCCAGCAGGTGGTCTAGAAATTCCTATTGATCTGGAATATTTGCCAAATATATCTATTTGATGATCTATTTTAGAAGTACAGAGAAGGGCAGGGGAAATATTCATCATCTTCATGCTTTTGGAGCTGTTTGGGGATTTTAGGAGGTGGGATTGGAGAAAGGGATTTGACAGAACGAGCCTGATCCACCAAGATAATTTTTGGAATTACAACTCAAAGTAATTTATATTACGACTGAAATTTATGGGAGTTTTAATCCCAACTCTCCCAGTCTTTAATCTGTTTTTATCCCTGGATAAATGCATCATTCCAAACGTGAATTTGGACCTCCCACTTAGCCCTGCTGGGATATGAAAATATGGAATATTTGGGGGATTTTGCCGGTGCTGTTTTGCTGTCTGGAAAAGCCCAGGTCACTTGTGTTGTGTTATCAGAGCTACAGTGACAACTCAACTTTTTAACATCTGTGATTCTTTGATGTGTCACAGCTCACGTGGTTCCAGGGGTGCTGGTTGACCTCCAGTGGCTGCCACGACCTTGGTGACACGAGGGGCACACAGAGAACCCATAATTGGCCTCAATGAATTCTTTTATTTCATTTTTTTTCTGCGACTTCAGACAGTTTCAGTAGCCTGGCTGTGAAATCTTAACCATATCCATATTTCTTAAACCCACGTTAGTCCCACCAAATCTCTCTTTAAACTGTCGTTTTTGCTGGTGTAAGTTGGGCCTTGAGTTTTAGAAGAGATTAATCCTCCTCCACCTTTTTAAAACAGGAATCAATGACATTGAGAAGGCAGAGAATGAAAACCCTTCCAAACCTCCCAGCACAGTCAGGAATACAAAACCCCATCCCAACAAGTGGGACTTTCTTAGGAAAGGTCAGAGCAGCCCAGTTGGTGCCTCCAGTCCCTCTGAAATATCCTGTAAAACTCCACGTGCAGCGAGTGGATTTACCCCAAAAACTGAACTGTGGGAGCAAAGGGACCTTGGAGGACCTTGCCCCATCCCTGGGGGTGTTGCCCATCCCCTGGAAGCATCCAAGGCCAGGTTGGATGGGGCTTGGATCAGCCTGGGACAGTGGGAGGTGACAGGGAGTGGCACTGGATGGGCTTTAAGGTCCCTTCCAACCCAATCATTCCGGAAGAGGGGGGGAAAAGAGCCTCGTTCACAGGCAGCCCTGTCTGTGCCCAAACTCTGTCCTTCAGGTGAGCTCATCCCTCCTCATCCTCCCATCACCATCGAGCTGGGGATCTGCAGAGAGGATTTTTGGCTCTTCCCAATCCCAGTCAGCTCCAAAGGAGCTCAGCCACGTGAGCTGCCCCATTTCCACCATCCCGAACCCAGCACAGCTTCTGCCATCCCTAAAGATCACCAAGAGCTCAATTTTCCTTTCCCCTCCACAAACCTGCTGGGCAAATGGACAAGCTCAGACCCAGGGGCCTTTTTTAGGGTTTATTGATTAACATCAAGGTGTTTCCACAGGAACAGCTGTCCATGAACTGTGTGGGTTTTAGAGGGGTCTCTGTTGTGTAGTTGATTTTTTTATTTTTTTCCCTGCTAAAAATGGCTTTCCAACAACCAAATTCTTCTGAGTATTCTCTGGTTGAGTTGGATAATTGGTGATTTATTTTATCAGACTCGTCCTCACCTCCCAATTTGAGGAGAGGAGATGCAAAGGAGAACTAAAACTCTTTTTTTTTTTTAGGCTAAAATGCTGAAAAATTCAAAGCAATTGATTACCCCTACGGACTTCAATATATAAATGGCAAATACTTACCATTTTTAATGACTCGGGACAAAAGTGCATAAATCACTCAAATACACGTTCACCCTTCATAAATGCACCCTTAATATGAAGCATAACTGAACTTAAGGTGTTCTAACTAGGTGGAAAACCCCAGAGAAACCCTTCCCCTCCTAATTCAGACACTGAATCTACAAAATCAACTCAGTCCCTCGTGAAAAATCCGATTCACTCAAATCTCCAGGTGCCACTCACTCCTCAGCTGGGTCTTTGAGACTTTGCAGCTCATCTTAGTACCTGAATATTTTAATTGAAGTAAAAAAAAAAAAAATGGAAGAGGGGGGGAAAAGAAAGATGAGGAGGGTGAAAAAAAAATTCCTCCACGACCTTTTTAGCACAATGGAGGTAAAGGTTTCTGAGGGTTTTGTTCATCAGAAAGAATCCTGCACATCCTTGAACATGAATTCAGTAAGAGAGGGGGGAAAAAAGTGAGGAAAAATTGCAGCAGTAATAATATATCTCAAACTCATCACTACGTTTTTGCATCATCTTTTCTGCATTGTACAACTGGAGGGGGAAAAAAAAAAAATCCGAAAAGGGTTTTAATTTCTACCTCTACATACAATAAGTTACAAGTTTATTTATTTAAATAATTGTAAAACATCTTACATTTTTTTTTAAAGAGGTTAAACTATAAGCAAATACACACATACACCAAAGTTCCATCATTCGTGTCAGTTTGTCCTAGAAATTCTTTCATGCTGGTACCCTGTTTTTTTTTTTTGTTGAATTGTTTTTTCTGCATAAACTAAATCGATATCTGAAAGGCTCCATAGAAAATAGAAACTTCAACTTTTTTTTTTTTTACCCCTACAAAGTAAAACAAATTGTATCCAAAATATCGAGCTTGAATCGTTTCTTTTTTTTTTTTTGCCAATTTCTTTTTTTCTTTTTTTTCCTTTGAATATTTTACAAATCTCAGGAAGGTTTTTTGTGTCTTCCAGGAAAGACTTGGCATTTCTGATTCCGTTCTGCCAGCTCTTGTTCATCCTGGCTCTTGCTGATTCTTCATTCCCAATGTCTGAGGAGTTGATGTGGTTGTGTCAGAAATATGAAACAGGTGAAAGATGCAGATTTCTATCTTGTCCAATCCATAAAAAAATGTTCCTTTTTTTTTTTATTTTTTTTTCTGGGCCTGGCTTTCCCCCAAAAAAGAGCTTGTAGTGCTATTTTTTTTTTTCTTTTTAG
>VZTZ01043682.1:22177-34979 GCA_013400955.1 Drymodes brunneopygia
CCGGTGTTTGTCTGTGGCCACTCTGAAGCCCGGGCACCTTCTCCAGGTGTTCTTTGCCAGGTATCTGAGGAATTTAAGCCCTCCCAGGGGGTCAGAGCAGTTCCCCCCAACCACGAGTCCCTCTGGAGCCGGCAGGGGGGCGATCCCTGGCTCCTCCGTGCCGTGTCCGGGGCTCCTCCGTGACCCGGAGCTCTCCAGAGTCCTGAACCCGCTCCACCTCAGCCGCACCAAAAACGGAGCCGAATCCCCGCCGTCCCCGCTCCCCCAGGGATTCCAATGGATCCTTTAGCCCGGACACACGAACACGTGTAGGATTCAATCCATTCCTTTGCACGGACACAGCATTTGGGCTCAGGGATCTGCCACCGTGGGTAAATGCACAGCACAGGGACAACGAACTGGGAATGTTCACTGGATTCATTTCAGCAGCAAAATGACCCAGAGTCTGTTTGAACTCCAACACATCAAAATCACCGTGGGTTCTACACAATCCCATTCTTGCTGGGCTTACAACTCGTTGGTGAATTCAGACGGGATTGTCATTTAAGGTATAATTGTGTCTCTTTTATGAATTAAAGGTGAAAGAACACATTTGGCGGGCTGAGTGAAATACTTAAATTGTTTTACCTTAGCTAATCTTTCGGGGTCCCCAGGATGTCTTGGGATGACCTTCTGCAGTCTTTGGAAGCCGTAATCTATGGTAGGTTCATTTAAAGCTGGAAGGAAAAGATCAAACCCCACCACATTATACGAGTGTCTCTAAATGTGTATTTTTATATGGCTCTGTCTCAGTAGGGGAACAAAGAAACCACAACTCCTGCACTTAAAACTGCTCCACTTTCCCTGGCTGGCTTCTCATCCTCTCTCAAAGGCTGAATGAATAATTTGGGAGATGCAGCAGCACTGTGACAAAACACTCCTTTAAGGGTGAATGTTTCACTCTGGACAAAACCATGAGAGCAATAAAGCAAATTGTGAGACAAATACACACCAGAATGAGCCTTCTCCAGCTCAGCCAGGAATCAGAGAGCCGTGTTTGCTCCTCTCACAAACACATTCCACACACGCCCCCAACGTTTTGCAGTCCCAAAGTAGGGCACAGCTCTTCATTAGACACATTCCCTTCCCCAGTTGTGTGTTCTGCATACGCCGCCACTTCCCTGTAATGATCTTAATCTCTGGTGGATAAACCAGGATATTTTGACCCAGATCCTCAGTTAGCAATAGCTGGCAGAGCCCCACTGGCATTGCTGATGATTTCAGAAAGCTTCAGACACGTTCACAGGCTCTGCTAGGAAATCGCAGCAATAATAATCCAATTTCTGATGATTTGAACTCCAATTTAAAGGGGTGCAGGATCCAACAGTCAGCTCACAGCATTCTGTGTGCTCTAAATCAGTGCAGAAGAACCCAAAAGTCAGCTCACAGCTCTCTGTGTGCCCTAAATCAGTGCAGAAGAACCCAAAAGTCAGCTCACAGCATTCTGTGGTCAGTGCAGAACCCAAAAGTCAGCTCACAGCTCTCTGTGTGCTCTGAATGGGTGCAGAACCCAAAAGTCAGCTCACAGCATTCTGTGTGCTCTAAATCAGTGCAGAACCCAAAAGTCAGCTCACAGCATTCTGTGTGCTCTGAATTGGTGCAGAACCCAAAATTCAGCTCACAGCATTCTGTGTGCTCTGAATGGGTGCAGAACCCAAAAGTCATCTCACAGCAGTCTGTGTGCTCTGAATCAGTGCAGAACCCGAAAGTCAGCTCACAGCATTCTGTGTGCTCTGAATGGGTGCAGAACCCAAAATTCAGCTCACAGCTCTCTGTGGTCAGTGCAGAACCCAAAAGTCAGCTCACAGCTCTCTGTGCACTCTAAATGGGTGCAGAACCCAAAATTCAGCTCTCAGCTCTCTGTGTGCTCGGGCTCTGCCTGCCCCCAACTCCTCAGCAGTGCCACAGTGCACCAGCACAGCTACAGGGATGTTTTTCTTTCAATTCCCTTCCTCTTCAGAATGCACATTTCAACACAAACAGCACATTCATGCTGAGGATCCTGTGAAGAATTTCATGACACATCTAATAAGTAACACATGGAAGTCCTTTAGCACTGCCCTCAGTCAGTGCTGGCTTAGACCCTCTTCTACCATTTGTGGTTCGTTTGGGGGGAAAAAAATCTTTATTTTTTTAAATAACTGGTGGCACTGGCACAGCTGAAAAGCCCTGATTGCAAGAGATGCTGATGGTTCCTATTGCATCATCCCAAATATCCTGAGCACCTCACAGCAGAACCATCTCCTGCACCAGGAAAATGAACCCATCAAGTGAGACAGACTTTTACACTGATCCAGGTTCCCTGTTTATCCCTGTCTGCCTTTGGTAGAACAACATGAAGGTAAAAGATCACATTCCCCACTGAGATACATTTTATATTTACTTTTTATTAAATAATTATGGCATGGCATGAAGTTTAAATATTACAGGAGATAATCAAGTGGGAATTGAGCAGAGAAAACCCAGACCTGAGAATTTAGTCTTGGCTATACTTAGAATGTCTTTGCTCTCCACTGGGAGCCATTCTGGTTTGCTTAAGGAGTTTAATAATACACATTTCAGCCACCACAGAATCTACATCCCATTTGGGAAGAGGGGATTTTTGGGGGGTGGGTTATTTTGCCCATAATCCTGGGAATTAGAGGCCAGTTCTCTCAAGAGCCTGAATGTCATTATGTGCCATTTCTCTTCTTGATCACAAATCTATTCATTTAAGTTACATATCTAAAGCTAAAGAAATGTGAAACATATAGGAATTCAAATTTGAAATATAGAGGAATTCAAATATATATAAAGTTACTAAACATAGCTAATGGGAATATGCAAAATGCTAATTCAGGAAAAAGAAGCTGGCTGTTATTCAACAAACTTTTTTTTTTTTTCCAATGGATTGACATAGACATTTTCATCCTGACAGACCAAATAATTTCCCAAGAATACTGAATTGTTCCCAGCCTCAGCCATCCTGGATCAATGTGCACGTTATGTCTCTCAGCACAAAGGTTTTCTGTACAGCCTGCAACAGAACTGCCCACCACTGGTTTTACTCATTAATGGAACAAAAATATCCCTGTCGTGAAATCCTGCGAAAAACCAACATCAGGTATTTGGAGGAGTAAAAAAACACCTTCCCAACTGGAGGCCAAAGATGAGGAATCCACCAGGAAGATGAAGCAGCTTCCCCACAATCCCATTTCCACTGAGGAAAGAGCTGCTGGGTCAGGAGTCATTTATTCGTGTGTTACAGAGAAATATGCCAGAATTATACCCAAATGCTTTGGGGTTCATGGATTCAGAGACCATCAAGGGGTCTGACACACAAGCATTATTTCCTTATTCATTCATTATTTCCTGGGAATCAGACAGGTCTGAAATGAAACCCCTCAGAAAATGGACTCAGGTACAAAATCCCTTTGGCAAATCCCTCAAATCCAGAGTTTCAGGCTCAGGGGGTCTCCTGAACTTCCTAAAACAGTTTGAAAAATGATATAATGATATAATGTATGCACAAAAAGAGAAGTCACCCAGGGAATAAACTAAATTATCAGTGAGCCTGTAAACCTGTCCCTAGCAGGACTGTTTTAACAACAGATTTGTGGTATAAAAGCAGGGAGAGATCTAAACGTGTCACCAACAACCTGACTTCATTTATGCGAGGCTCAAACAGAGCCTGGACAGTGCTTCCTCCTTGATGTTCTTTACCTTTCAAAACCTGCATTTTCATGTTAAACACAGCTATTCTGACCCGCTGCAACAGGAGGGGAAGCAGAATTCTCACAGCTGAGCGAGTTCTTCCCCAGCACTCGGCCGCATCTGCCAGAGCTGCAGCGGCAGCGCCGCCGCCCTCCGCAGGGCCCGGCCGCGACACCCACCCAGCACCGAGCTGGCACTGAAAGCATTAATTATCTCAGCACACATCAAAGCTCATCACACTGCTGCAGGAGGAGGAGGGTGTTGGGAAGAGCTGCACGATTTACCCCGAGTGGCAGCAGCTCGTGCTGGTGGGAAAGGGCCACGTGCGAGGACCTTGGCACAGCTCTGCTGCTCACCTTGGGTTTACCCCACGAAGAACAGCACAGGGAAAGCAGGAGAATCAAAATCTGGATGTCTCTAGGAATATCCTGAACCCATAAAGCTGTGGCAGAGGGAGAGCAGTTTTTGCAGTGGGATGCCTTCAGGGTGTTAGCAGAGAAAAGGCATCTGTGGCATCAAAGTTTGAATCACGGAATCTTGGAATGGTTTGAGTTGGAAGGGACCGTAAAAATCATCTTGTTCCACCCTGCTGCCATGGGCAGGCACACCTTCCACTAGTCCTGGATGCTTCAAGCCCTCTCCAGGAATTTTTACACTTCATTTTGGACACTCCCAGGGATGGGGCAGCCACAGCTTCTCTGGGCATGCTGTGCCAGGGTCTCACCACCCCCACTGGGAGGAATTTCTTTCATAAATCTCACCTAAATTTTCCCCTCTTTCTTTACTCCTTTTCCTGTCACAACAGTTTTTGATGGAAGGTCCCTCTCTGGTTTTCCTCTCAGATCCTGTAATTCTGGTTTTCCCTATGTCTCTCACAGGCTAAAGCAGTGACAGCAGGAAATGCTTTGTCACCTCAGCTTTTTTCCATCCAAGGGAACTCACTCTGCCAATTTAGAGAGCTCTCTGCATCCTTGTAAGTGCAGAAAACAAGACCTCCAATCTCCTTACAAGATTTAGAAAAAGCAGCACCTTCCCATCCCTGGATCCTGGCATGGAGGCTGATACAGCACAACCCAGAGCCCAACCTCTCCCACAGATTATTTTATATTGCTTCGCTCTGACAAGGTAACCCCTGGAGGATTTCTGCTCAGCAAGGAAAATTATGTTCCAAATCTCCCTGATATACACATTTCCAGGTTAGCATCTCTGTGACAAAGTAAACGCAGAGCTGTGATCAAAGCTGAGCTAGGAAAGCCTACAAGGCGTGCCCTCAGCTGGCATAAACTGGTGTGTTATTAAAGCCAAGGGAGCTGTAATGGAACCACTTACAGCAGCAGAGAATTTGAATTTGCGCCGTATTAAAAGCAGAGTGTGAGGCTACAGCAAGATTAGCAGCAGAGAGCTGCCACCCTGATTTTTGCAGTGTTTTTACTTCTGCAGTAGAAGTTCCCATGCATTTTCTACAAACACAGTCCTTGTTTTCCTAACTGGCCAAGATTGTTTAGAACTTTTAAATTGTTTTTCATTCCTTTCTCCTAAGGTGGAGAAAGATGATTGACCATGTCTTTATCCTGTGGAATTATAGAAGTGGTAACCTCTTTGACCAATCCACAATCGTCTTCAGAAAAATATAAAAAGGAGAGAATAAAGAAGGACAGACCCCTTCTGGTGGTCCTGCCTTGTAGTCCTAAATGCTACTCTGAAGTCTACGTGTTTCTTTCGTGTCTGGCAGTGCAACAGAGAACAAATGTCTGATTATTCCAGGAGCAGCTGATGAAAGGGAAGCAATTCAGAACAGGGATGTGTGTGCAACCTGGATCGTCACCAGATGAAGGCCCACGTGGGGACTGAATGTTTGGGCATGGTGATTGAAAAATAGGCTTTTATCTCTCATTTTAAGTATTTTGTCTCTCCCTTCAACTGCTGAAATTGGTTCAGCAGCTGCCACTCCCCTCCAACGAGCCATTTGTCTGGGTTTTTGCTGTTCTCTCCAGCACATCATTGCATGTCTACAGAATCCTGCTGGCTTCACTCTGACAGGGAGCTTTCCACAAGGGAACCTTGTGGGAAAGTCCACAAATCCCATTTTGGTGATGAGAGGAGGTTGATGGCCGGGTTGCCGCACCCTGAGTGAGAGCACTTTGGAGTGGAAACGCTGAGAGCCCCAGCAGTGCCAGCACAGCACACTTTGCAGAATAAAGACACATCACAGGATGTAGCTGAGCTCCCACAACAGCCTCACTGTGCCAGTTAGATTTACCCTTGGAATGTGTAGCTAATTTTTTATATTCGTCTTTCCAACAGTTTGTCGTTTTCTTCTTCAAACAATCTGTCATAGTGTGACTCTTTCCAAAAAAAAAGAAAAAAAAAAGGAAGAAAAGCTCAAATACAGTCAGGTTGAGCATAAATATTTGGTTTTATGTTCTGTAGGCAGACCCGTGTTGTGACAGCAGTTGGAAAACATTAATTTTTATATTGATATTAATATTTAATTATCGGGGGGAATATTAATACGCAATAAAAATGCCTTATGAAACAACCTCCTTACACACCCAAATGTCACCACTGCCAGAGTGGCCTTGGAAGAGCGAGGGGCTAAATTAATTAATTAATTAACTAATCAATCAAACCAAGGCTCGTCAACAGCGATCACCGACACAGCTCCTGCAGCCCAAATCCCGGGCACCCACCTGTGTAGATGAACCTGCCCGGTGCTCCTTTGCAGAACTGCTTGGATTTGTAGGACAATGTCACCTCCACCACGCCGGGAATGTGCCGGGGAGGCGTCTGGACGCGGATGGCGTGAGGAGTGATCAGCTGGGAACGGCAACGCGAGAGGCACCGTCAGGGCTCAGCTCTACTCTCTCACTCCGTGAGTAAATAACGGAAAAGGCTTGGAAGGACCCTAAAGATCATCCAATGCCACCCCAAAGATCATTCAATCCCATCCCCAGGAAGGACCCCAAAGATCACCCAGTGCCACCCCCAGGAAGGACCCTAAAGACCATCCAGTGACACCCCAAAGATCATCAAGTGCTACCCCGTGGAAGGACCCTAAAGATCATCCAGTGCCACCCCAAAGATCATCCAGTGCTACCCTGCGGAAGGACCACAAAGATCATCCAGTGACACCCCCAGGAAGAACCCTAAAGATCATCCAGTGCCACCCCCAGGAAGGACCCTAAAGGTCATCCAGTGCCACCCAAGACCACCCAGTCCCACCCCCAGGAAGGACCCTAAAGATCATCCAGTGCCACCCAAGACCATCCAGTGCCACCCCCAGGAAGGACCCTAAAGACCATCCAGTGCCACCCCAAAGACAGGGTGGATAAACAGAGCAGGAAAAGCTGAGGGGAAATCCCGGGAAAAGCAGGGGGGGGATTTCCCTGTGATTTTCTGTGGATTTTTCCTGCATTTTCCTTGGATTTCCCTTTGATTTTCCTGGAATTTTTTCTTGGATTTTCCTGGAATTTTCTGGAATTTTCCCTTTGATTTTCCTGGAATTTTTTCTTGGATTTTCCTGGATTTTAGCCCCGTTCCTCCCCAGAAAAGGGACGTTTCCCAGAAAAGGGCAGCTGTACCCACCTCACTCCACACCAGCATGGTCCCAAACACCACCTGCAGCCCATCGAAGAAGTTGTCCCCGATGATGATCACCATGGCTCCCCCCGTGGTCCACCCCTCGCTCGGGCTGATGGCTTTGATGCAGGGCGTGGCTGCCCAGAACAAAAAAAAACATCAAAACATCACTTTAGGGTGTCATTTTTTTTTTTAAATCCCACCCCCCAGCTGAGGTTGTTTGCAGGCCTGGGTGTAAATCCATGGAGCAATTCCTGTGAGCATCAAATACCCCAAGTGATGCAAAAAACTGCAGCTGAGAGCAACTCCAGCCATCCACACCTGGGAATTCCTGAATTCAGGACNAATGTCTCCTCCAATTCATATCAGGAGATAATTTCTAATAATTTTCTTGATTTTATAGAGTTGATTTTTTTTTATTATTATTATTATTATTATTATTCCTCTCTTCCATATGTTCAAGGCCCCTGGACTATGCATCCCATCAGGAACCCAATATGGTTTCCAGGCCATAACCAAAGTCAATCCATCACTCCATTCCCAATGTTGACAGGGTCAGAGGTGCAGGGGAACTTTGGCAGTGCTCCAAAAACATGAGGCTCCTTTGAACAGCCAGTCAATCACATCCAATCAGTCAAGGAAAAACTGGATGGCTTCCTAGGCTAGGAATCCTGGGATTTTCCTTCTACCATTTCACTGCCCGCTGGGGGAGAATTAACACCACTCTGAATTCTTTACTGATTCAATCATTTTCTTCCAGTTCATTAATTCTTCTCTTAGGTTGAGGCAGGGCACAGTTAAGGAGTGGAGCAGCAAAACATTATAATGAAATAATATCCTTGCTTGTCTTTTCTACTAACATCACCAGCTCTTCTCACTTTCAGTGGCCGCAGGAGAGGGGAAAAAGCAGGCACTGATAGCATTTTTCCAGCATTTTCCAGACTTTTTTGAGCCCTGCCTGCACGAGGGAGGTGGAAGAGTTTTGGGAACGAAGAGGGAGAGGAGGGGCCGAACGATTTGAAACTTAACAGATACAAGAATTCGTAATTGCTTGAATGCAGTTCCCCAGCCCATCCTGGAGCTGGCCATGAGCCTGGCTTAGCCAAACAAACTCACATCAATTAGTGTCAGCTCCCTCTGCGCATCGTTAGGCTCCGCGCGCGGTTTGTTTAAGGGAACCAGTGACACTTTTTCATACACATCTCGTGCTGCAACGGCTCTGTTTAACTAAGATGTCATCTCGCCTAATTTGCCTGAAATCAAATCTATCCCAGCTGAGTGAGAGGGCTGAAAATTTAGATAATACCCGGTGTTTCTGTGTTTTTCGTCTTCGCAGCACATGCTAATTAATAAATTGCAGGGGGAGGGGGGGAGCCAGTCCCTTAGATGTGAGGAGGATCATATTTTGCATGCAGTAGACACTGTTTTCCTGCCTCTGCCTTGCCCAAACCCCCTGAGGCTCTGCAGTTCCCCCTCAGCTCTCCTTCCCTCCTGAAAACAAACAGAAATGGGAGAATGGGTAATTCCTGCTCTGCTCTCCAGACAGAACTCCCACCTTCCGAGGGGTCGAGTCTCCTCGCCCTCCGCCCGTGCTTGGAGTTGTTGTGCACAAACATGTTGTCAGACACTGCCAGCACGTGCCCATCCACGTTCACTGTTGTCGATAGCACCACCTGGATATTTAGGGAAAAAAACAGCCAGGTAAACAATTTATTCAAAATTCAGTTTGTTAAGGATCAATTATTTGGTTCAGCTTAAACCCTCGTTCTGTAAAACAGCAGCAAAGCCCTGCAGGGGTTTTTAAGAAGGGGAGAAAATGTTTTCAGCCTTCATTCTGTGCATTAATTGCATTTAACAGATTCCTGTGGGCTCTATAGAGGCCTTGCTGTATGATGACCCAGCTCCTGCAGGATGGAAGCTCCATGAGAACAGGACCCAATATCATGTCTGGTTTTGACCTGTCAGTGCACAGAGCCTCCCGAAAATCACCTGAGCCTGAGCACCACCAACCAAGCAGCAGGTTTGAAACCTCAACCTCCACGACTGGGCTCCAATTTGAATTCTTAGAGGAAGTAACTCTATATGTTAATTAATCCCACTTTCGTTTTTACAATATCCGAAGCTCTAAATCCCATCCATCCAGAAATATGTGTGACTTCAAACCACAAACTTTTGGGAAAAACAAACAGTGTTTTATCTCCTGAAAGGAGATGGCCTCTGGTTGAGTGGTTTTGACCATTAGTTGGTGTAAATGAGCCTAAGTCCATCCCATGAGCAGTAATGGAGAGTCAAACCCTGGATGTGTTCATGGATTTTCACAGCCTCAGCTGTCACAGCCAAGGTAAGAGAATGTCAAGCTCTAATTGTTGATAAAACTCCATCCAGCACAGAGCAGGAGAGACCTTGCCCTCCCCAGGCTTAGGCGAGCTTAAAGAATACTTTTCTTCCTCGAGACAACTCTAATTCATTCCAAAAGGCTCTTGTCATCCTGGACTCTTGTGCTTCTCAAGCATTCTTGTCACAGAATGTGTTGCTTTTGTGTGCCAACTGATTTCCTCATTCCCGTCAGGGTGGGGCGTGACTCCATCCAAAGGGAACGTTTCCCGCATGACATCGCTGAGCCCACTCAGATGCACTTCATTATTTTCCCTTCAACAATGGAAATAAATTTCAGTCTCTCCCTGGCCAGCCCAGAGCACGCTGTGGCAACAGGGGAATAGGCCTGAATTATTCCAGTGTCTGAAATATTTACGACAAGTGTTTAAATTGCAACCAAATGTAAATAAGGAGCGTGTCTTGTAGATACAGTTACGCTGTGGAATAGAGACATCTCTGAGCTGGCTTTGCACGAGTGGGGTAAATGCACACCCACGTGCTCCCAGGAAGAGAGGATGGAGGGAGCCTTCAAGTGTTCACACATGGAATAGAATCGTGGACAACAAAAGGACCCACTGGGATCATCCAGTCCAGTCCTGGCCCTGCACAGACACCCCAAAATCTCACCCTGGGCATCCCTGGCAGCGCTGTCCAAACGCTCCTGGAGCTCTGGCAGCCTCGGGGCTGTGCCCAGCACCCTCTGGGGGAAGAACCTTTCCCTAAAATCCAACCCTTCCCTGATATACAACCTTTCCTGATATCCAGCCTTTCCTGATCTCCAACCTTTCCCTGATCTCCAACCTTTCTCTGAAATCCAACCCTTCCCTGATATCCAACCTTTCCCAAAATCCAACCCTTCCCTGATATCAGACCTTTCCTGATCTCCAACCTTTCCCTAAAATCCAACTCTTCCCTGATACCCAACCTGTCCTGATATCCAGCCTTTCCCTGATATCCAACCTTTCCTGATACCCAACCTGTCCTGATCTCCAGCCTTTCCAATTCCCCCTGGCACAGCTCCAGCCGTTCCCTGGGTCCTGTCCCTGGTCCCAGGGCAGAGATCAGTGTTGGAATCACTGTTTGGGTTGTGCACAACACAGGAGCCACATTTTGGTGGATTTAGGATGTAGAGACCCCCACAGTAATGGCAGAGGGATGGCAAGGACCAGTCCAGAAGAGAAGTTCTGAGCATCCTCTGCTCCCTGATCCAGCAGGAATGGGAGATGCACTTCCAGACCTCACTCCATGCATGGTTCCATTTTTATCCTCCTCTCCTACCCATGGCAGGAGGGCCAGAGCCACTAGGCCTGGCACAGGCTGGGACCAAGGGTGGATAAACCCAGTGCTCTCGGGGACAGGATGAGATGCAAAGTTCAGGTCTGGAGCAGAACCTTCTCAAAGTTTGGGGTGTTTTTGGCTGTAACCTGAATTTCAGCAGAGACCTTTGTGTGGCTGCACCACCACCCAACTCCTCACCCGTGGCATGGAGAAAGCACAGGTGAGATCACGGGCACCAAAACCACTGAACTTCTTCACTTTGCCCCAGCCATTCCCTCTTCCCTGGTGGAGATCACAACACATTTGTTTTATACTGGAGATTAAAAACCAATGTTTTATGGAGAAAAGGAGGAGGAATGTGCATTCCACCATGGTCTCTAACTCCCAGGCCCTTCCCTTTCACAAGCCAACTGCTTTCCCCCAGTGAGTATTTCCTGGGTCACCAAGGGTGACCCTTTCCATCTGGAATCAATCAGTCAACTCCTGACAACTTCCTGAAACACCTCACTCCATTTCCTGTTCTCTCCCCCTTCCCTCTTTCCCCCTGGTTTGCTTCACTCTTCAAAACTGCAGGCCACAGCAGCTTAATGTTAGAGGGTCAGACACAGTTAGACTCCAAAACACTACACAAGAACACCTTTGACCTTCAAAAATCTTTACATCTTAGCTAAACAAATCAAGGTCAACATTTCTTACCATTACCTTGTTAACCATTTCTATGCATTTTTGCCAGTGCCCTCCTGAACATGTATTTATCAACAGCACTTGTTCTCCCAACATCGTAAAACAGTCCAAGCCCTTTTTTAAAAAAAAAAATACCTGTATTTGGTGCTGATGGAAAGTGATCTGAAAACTTCCCTTGGAGTTTTAAATTCTGACTTTTGCCCACAGCCCTGGCAAATGGTGGTGAGTTTTTCTTTTCCTGCCCTGATGGCACCGCTTCTCGTGTGAGATAATTTGGCTTCTTTGCCTGTTCTCAGTGAGATGATCTTTTGCCTAACACCATTTGTTAATGCGAAATTTAATCCAAAGAGAGCGATTTGAGAACAATAAAAGAGGTCAGCTAGGCCGTGGATTCTGGTAATTCAGGCTGAGGGCCAAATTTGGGCACAGACAGCATAAAAACTAAAGAGTCTGTGCCACCCAAAAGCTGGACCAAGCTGTCACCTCTGCTGGGGTTTCAGAGGATAGCAAGCAAGAAAGAAATAGAGAGGGCAATATGTTATTCCTTCATCCTTCCAAACTCAAATCCCATCTCCCTCAGAGCACTGAGGGAATCACAGGATTCGGAGCTGTTTCCACAGCCCTTGAGGCTCTCCCTGCCAATCTGCCAATGTCTCCTTGCCAGCTGAGAGGCCACAGCCACGAGCCAGTGACTCCCCAGCAGCCCTGCAGAGATGCCTGAGCTGGATCTCCACGTGATTTTGGGTTTCCCAGGTGGATTTCTGTAATGCAATCCTGGCTCAGAACCCACAGGGAGGGTTCACCTCCCGTGACATCCAGACAAAGTGTCTTTAGCACATTAAACTCAGCTTTTCTGAGCTGCACAGCCCCTCCTTCACCTCCCTGCACAGCTCAGGGGGTTGTGTTTCTGCACAAACCCTCACCTGGCTGCTGCACACTTCCCTCCCCTGTCCCCCTGCTTTTTGCAGGGTTCCATGTTTGTCATTTTGCAGTAGAAGTTCCCATGCATTTTCTAGAAACACAGTCCTTGTTTTCCTAACTGGCCAAGATTGTTTGGAACTTTTCGATTGTTTTTCATTTCTTTCCCCTAAGATGGAGAAAGATGATTGACCATGTCTTTATCCTGTGAACTTATAGAGGTGGGAACCTCTTT
>VZTZ01043683.1:11069-98101 GCA_013400955.1 Drymodes brunneopygia
GAATTCCGGAAGGAAGGAAGGAAGGAATTCCGGAAGGAAGGAATGAATTCCGGAAGGAAGGAAGGAAGGAATTCCGGAAGGAAGGAATGAATTCCGGAAGGAAGGAAGGAAGGAATTCCGGAAGGAAGGAATTCCAGAAGGAAGGAATTCCGGAAGGAAGGATGGAAGGAATGAGCATTATTTTCATTGCAAATATCCAGTGAAATGTCTGTTGCTCAGAGTCATCTTGCATAGAATTACAGAGTCATTTAGGTTGGATAAGACCAAGGTCATCAAGTCCAACCTTTGACTTATCACCACCACCTTGCGGGCTGGATCACAGCACTAAGTGCCATGTCCTGTTGTTTCTTGAACACCTCTAGGGATGGTGACTCTGCCACCTCCGTGAGCAATCTGCTCCACTGCTTAAACAATGCCTTCAGTGATGAAATTCTTTCTGATGTTCACCCTGAACCTCCCCTCGTGCAGTTTGAGACTATGTCCTCTCATCCTGTCACTGGCTGCCTCAGAGAAGAAGCCAACCCCCACCTTACTGTGACCTCCTTTCACACAACAGTAGAGAGCAATAAGGTCTCCCCTGAGCCTCCTTTCCTCCAGGCTAAATAGCCCTGCCCTCAGCAGCTCCTCATGGCACTTACCCTCTGGAGCCTTCATCAGCTCTGTTGCCCTTTACTGAACACATTCCAGCACCTCGATGTCTTTCTTGAAGTGAGGGGCCCAGACTGGAAATAGAACTCCAGGTGCAGCCTCACCAGTGCCAAGTACAGGGGGACAATGACTTTCCTAGTGCTGCTGGCCACTATTTTTAACACAGGCCAGGATGCCATTGGCCTTGTTGGCCACCTGGCCACACTGATGGTTCACGTTTAGCAGGCTGTCAACCAGCACCCCCAGGTCCTTTTCCCTGAGCCACTTTCGGTCACTCTGTCCCCTGCCTGTAGTGGTGCATGGGGTTGTTGTAACCAAGGTGTGGGACTTGGCACTTGGCCGGCTGAATCTCACAGTTGGCCTTGGCAAACAGCTTTGAAGCGTGTCTGTCTATGCTTGGCTACAGAGAACAACACCTAAGTCACAGCCTTGTCTGTGTTGCTTTAAAGTCATGAGTTCACCGTTACAAGAAAACAGTGTCAACTACTTTAGGTGCCCATGGCAGCATTTGCAGTTTCTGTTCACTGGCTGAGTATAGTATTTAGACTTTCTAACAAAGTCATTGCTTTATGTTCCTTCTTTCAAAACCAGTGTACCTTTATTGTCTTTTTTTAGAACTAGAGAGATTCTTTAATATGCTTTAAAGGAATTGAGCACACAACTGTCACCCATCATTAATTTTCTGTGGTTATGCAGAAGAAAATAAAATCCTAGAATCCCAGAGCTGGTTTAATGACTCTTTTTTATAAAGTAAAGTTCATAGTGAGATCACAGTTTGTAGAAGGTTATTATCTCACAAAGCATAGGCAACTTCTGTGTGAACTGAGAAATGCAATCACTTTTCAGTTTTGAGTAAAATAGAGTAAGGAAAAAGAAGTCTTCTTTCAACAAAGCACTCCCTATGCCTCTTGTTAATTGGAATATTAAACACACAATTTCTTTAATCTGAGCTCATAAGCAAAATGCAATCTGTCTGTAATTAAAAATATGTAAATTTGGTTTTTAAATCAGAGAGGCCTTTTAAAGGGGAAAGAGCATCTAACTTGTAAATTGTGGAAGTGATCATCCCTCTATCATACAATTTTATTAAATTTTTATTTAATATTTAGCCTCCCTTTGATCACATGTCAGACTAGGTGTATGTAGGTCTTTTTTCTTGTTTAGGTTGAAACTGGCATTGGTGGTTTTCTCAGATTTAACCACAAAGTCTTACCGTTAGAAAAAAAATAACTTCCAGATTTTCTCAGTTTTCAGATTTTGCCGTACTATATTTGGTCTAGTAGACTTAAAACATCATGGAGTGTTGGCACATTGACTTGCCCAAACCCACATGAATGGATTCTTTTAGCATAAGAATTTCTGATTATACCTCACAAAAGCTTCTTCTGCAAGAGAAGTATGTTCACCATGTTGTAATTTCAGGTTGAACAACATTACATATTTATTCGTAACCTCTTGTAATTGCAGCTATAACGTGTGGTAATTGTTCTGTACACAAGAGAGTTCTCCCCAGTTTCTTCCTTGCAGCCTCATACAGTGAAGGAATAATGCCAAGGTTATTTGTCAGGAGGGATCCTTTTATTACATCTGTTAACATGATTAAAATTGTGAATGACTCAAGGAAGGTGCTGTAGTTTCAGAGCAGTATAAAAGGAGAAAGAAAATCTATTGTTATCTTTAAGTGACATAAGAACATTTCAAGGTTCAAGTATTTTCTAAAATTTTCTTTAACCTAAAACTTTGAAGGCTGTATAGTGGATAAATGACTTGTATATAATTTTTAAAACTTGAAGAAGGATGAAAATATTCATATCTATTTGTATTTTTCCATTCCATTGGGAAAACAGATACCCAAGGAGACTTTTCTTTTGTTTGTTTGGGGTTTTTTTGTTTGTTTGTTTTGCTTTGTTTTGTTTTCTTTAATAACAGTTGGAATTCTTATAATTATTCAGTTCAATGTCATACACGACAATTTTCTCTGGGGGGAAAAGAAAAAAGAAACATTTTGAGTTTGTCTGTAGAGTTCATTATATTTTTCATTCTGCAGGTGTACGGATGCTGGATGGAGATGTGACGGATATGGTAGAAGCAAAGTCCCTAAGCCTTAATCCCCAGCACATCCACATCTACAGTGCCAGCTGGGGGCCTGATGACGACGGTAAGACTGTGGATGGACCTGCTTCTCTAGCACGTCAGGCCTTTGAGAATGGCATCAGAATGGTAGGTTGGCATCAAAGTGCATCGCCTGCATCTGCTTTCATGTGCAGCTGTAAGGGTACTTGTGCCCAATACATGCAAGTGCTCAGCATGGGGAAAGGCAAAGGACTTTGAAAGCAAGAGGAAAACTTCTTTTACATAAAACTAAAAACAGATTTTTTCTTTTCTAGTTACCTGATGGTCACTCTTTCCTGAGCTATCAGCTCTGTTCATTTTCAACTGGAATACATCTTTTAAAACTTCTCTGAGGTAGTGATGTAACTAGAAAGAAATTGACTGAGAAATACTACTTTGCACATCAGTGCCAACTCATCAAATCTGAGTTGCAAAGAAATTTTAAAGCAAAACCTTAGTCTATGTTTCCTTCTTTCTTCGTATCTTTTTGCTTTGTTTCGCTTGATTTCTTTACATAAGTCTGGTGATTTTAAGAGGGAGTTGGGGGCAAGGAAAGGTCTATACCCATGGTTCTTTTACCATTTTTGTCTGATCCCAGAGAACTTACAATACTGTGATGAAGGGGACACTAACAGAACTGCAAGGATGCAGGGGATCTTGCTCAGAAAAGTTTTATGTTTAAACACATATATGTGTTTGTTTAAGTGCTGTATTTCATGTAGGGAGGACAACTGTGAAAAATTCAGCCTGAATTTCTGTACCAGAAGGACTCAGCCATTTCCTCATTGTAATCTCAAGTTCTCAAACTGGGGATAAATATGTGGAATAATTTGCCGAGAGCATAGATCTTGCCTACAAACATTGTTCCACTGTTATTATTATAGCAGTAATATGAGAAGATATCCTGCAGAACCCAGATAAATTTCATTTTACCAACACATTGTTCTGTATGTAAAATAAGCACCAGTCTATATTGAAAACATAGCATTTAATTTTCTGATAACAATGCAGAAAAAATTTGGTATTTTTTTTGAGAAATAATAGGCGTCATATTTGATACAAGACAAATTATTATTTTTGCAATTTAACGTTTATGTCATTTTATCAAACTTTGTTCTGCCTCAAGTTGCCCATGAAGAGTTGAATAAATCTAAACATTTCCATATATTTGGTTATTTTATCTGCCTCTGACTACGACAGCTTCTTCACATCTTCTCAGGAAAAAATGGAAGTTCTTTTAAAAACCTACATAAAAATATACAGATAAGAAATGCAAAACATTTAAGGTCAACCTCTAATTTTCATTCTTTAAAATATAATATAGACTAAAAGACTGTAAGTGCATGTTGGAAGTACCACCTTCCCTGTTTGGCTGTTTCCAGACTAAGAATTGCTTCAAGATGAACCTGTTTCCTTTCTTTTTAATAAACCATGTCTTTCTGTATTCAGATAAAGATACTTTTTCTGTATTTCCTTACACTGTCATAAGCTGTGTCATTTTAAAAGATGAGGCCAATGGAAGAAGAAAAGATGAATTGTCTTTGACAGAGTATCCCAAAAATGGGCTCATTGTTCAAGGTTGTGCTTACATACTCAGCCAAACATAAATTTCCCTAAGGAGTCACAATAATTGTGCAATAATAATAAGCAGACAAAAATGCTTATTAGGTTGTGTACAGATCCTTACTCTCCTTTTTCAGAAATATTGAACCAAACAACTACACTACAACATCTAGGATTGCATTTGGGGAGTAAATTAAAGTAACATCGTATCTTGATTTAAGACAATTAAATGGGGCAGACACTCCAAAATGACTTACCTCCCCTTATAGTTTTGACCGCTCCCTATTCACCAATAAGGAGAGGTGAATGCAAGAAAATATAAATGAAGAAATAACAGTTTAAAGCAGTCATTAAAAAATTAAACAGGAACAGGCAAAAAATAACGGTGATAATCAGTAGTTATAATGTTGCTGAATTTCATGGATTCCTTATGGACTCCCCAGAAAGAAAAGCAAAAATAGCAGAGAGGCCCTCCCCCAAGATGGCACTCTCCATGCATGACCATGTGTGGACAAAGGGAAAATGGTGAACAACTCTTACCCCAAGATGGCTCCCTCTGCAGATGACCTGAAGTGGAAAGAGAGAACAAAGAGAGAAAAACAGCACACCAACTGAGCCTCCCCAGTTAAAAATCTCCCTCTTCCCCCCAAATACCAACCATCAGGGAACAAGAACAAAATAGAAAGAAAACCTAGAGTCCCTTGGAGCCTGGAACTGGGTCAACAGGTGGAACTCATGGAGGGACTTTGCCTTCTCCTTGGCAGAAATGGCAGGCAGCGAGTGGGCTTGGACAACCCAGACTCCATGCCCTCCTGCTTTGACCAGGCACTGCTGGCAGACTGGAGCGACTGCATGGAGTGGGGCTGTTCTGTTTTTCTTGGCTTGGTGGTGCAGTTGCTCTCTGCCTTTCTCTACCTCAGCTCAGCCAGCAAGAACAAAAGAGAAACAGAAAGAGAAAGAGCACTTTATCCTGAATGCTCCCAACCTTTAAAAAGGACCAGCACACACCCTGACATCACTGCTCATTTTCTGGCCACCAAGTCTCAAGGAGACAATAACAACTTTGGGCACAGATAGATATGGAATACAATAACACTTTGGGGTACCCAGGACACATGAGTACAGGAAAATTTGACAAAACCTTCTTTCAGACCTACACAAACTTCAAAGATTGATGTTCTTAATTTATTGTGCACATACCCGCACAATTGTATATTGGAATTTTAAAATGGAACAGCAAAGGGAAATGCCAGGAATTTTTAAAAACATCTGAAAAGGAAAAATATTTTCTTAAAAAAATCAAAGGTAGTGCTGAATAATAACTTTGATTAGAGCATAATCAAACTCAATTGTTATTTTAAATTTATTATAGTCATTGCGTAAAAATGAAATGGATGCAAGAGTCATCCATTGTTGAATTTCCTGAGAGACTGGGTTCCATGAAAAAAGCACCTGATTTATCTTAAGCACATATTATTCCAATTAACAACTTCTGCTGTGTGTTTCACAACTATTATTATTTTTAAATTTTCTGAGCTAATATGATTACACTTTTCAAATCCTGCGGAAAATAAAGATGACTGCATAGTTTTTCCACAGATTACATAGCGACAATGCATGCCTTGAATTGAAATAGACAAATCTATTTAAAGAAAGACTACTAAGGAATAAATGAGTTCATTAAATTAACCCATAAGTTAAATATGCTTAAAAATTCTTCCCAGGACCAAGGTAGAGGAAACCAATTTTTAAACTGGTCACAAGTACTATGATTTTATGTAATCTCTAAGAGTATTTGGTTTAATTTTATTAAATTTACGTGCTTGAGTTCAAAGAGAGGCCTTGGATACTTTACTGTCAAACAACATCTGTGCAAATACAGAACTCCCTTTATGTCATACTTTTCATGCTTTTGAGGAGGTCCTTCAAAATAGTGTAGTCATAAGTGTGGAAAATTCTAGATGTGTTCTAAGTACTAATGCATTAGAACTTGTAGACCTAATAATATCAAGAAAAAATCCATTGTAATCATGCAGAATTCTCCTGAAAACAAAAAACAAACAAATGGTGGTATATCCAAAAGTAATGTATTCAAGTAAGGCCAGATATGTCGTGTCACATTCCACCCTGTGCTCATGAACAAACAGGCTTAACATTGCATAACATGATTGTGGCCAAATTATGTAATAAGACTGTGCTGAGTCTGGGTCAAAATGGAGAACACAAAAGCCTTCCTTGATTCATGAATATAAAATCAAAGTACGTTTTTAAGATGCCTGTCGGTGTCTCACAGTCAATAAGTGCAATGCTATAAGCACTTGATGGAGTTGAGCTTGCTGATTCATGGCTCTGCCATGCAGCATTCAGGCTAGTTCATTTGATTTATACAAATAAGTCTGATGTTCTGCGACAGTGTCAACATCATTTGGAGAGGAAAGCATTTCAAATAGTCAGACATTTTCTCTCACTGCTGTTTGGCAAAGACCTAATAGTCAAATTTCTGGATATGTGGCCACTGTGGATGTTTCACATTGAAGGGTTTCAAAGAGCTGGTTATCTCACTCTCCAGTGTCTCACCAACCACATGCTTTATGTTGTTTCTGCAGTACACATAAGGAAGTATATATAAATCAGCAACTGTTCAGGTCATCCTTAATATAACCTAGAGAGAGTGGAGAGGAAGGGAAATCAGCATGGAAACTTTTGACACAGGGGCCTTCATGTTACTGCCCTGATACCACTCTGTTTAGCAAGCTGGACTCAAGCCAAAATTTTTGATGGACATTTATGACCAGATGCTGTGTGGCTGGACCTCTTGTGCAAACTCAGCTTGGTGCCTTCCCTCCCATCATCACTGCCCCTTCTCATCTCTCTCTCTTCAACAACTTTGGCTGCAGGGTGTGTGTTCAAAGGGCTTGCTGGGAGCACAAAGGCTCTCCTACAATCACTGCAAGCCTCCTACCCACATGCAAGAGTGAGGGAGGAAAGGGAAGAAAGGAGAAATCAAGAAGAAGGATTTTACATTTTTTGTTATCATCATTATTATATGTTTCTGTTCCATAAGTGGAAGAGATAGCTCATCATTTGCAAGTGTCTAGGCAAAGGTTTGCTCCTGGTGTTCTACCACAGATGTTTATATTAAATTTATTTGTCCTGTCATCATGTCTCTGCATCATTCTGAGTAGGATGTGTTGCCTACACCAAGAGGAATTATTCTCTTTTACTTTACCAGAGAATTGCATTACAAAAATCAAAGGCAGAAGTTACAGCAGGAAGACTTCTAGTCAAACGTATCAAAATGGCTATGTTTTAATACATTTAAAGTGATACACAGAGGGTTTTTTAAATCATTTTCTAAACTGTGTGTTGTGGTTTTTCACCTTGTACAGCTGTTGTTTGAGTCTAAATAAGACATACCTGTGTTTATGCATGTCTGTGATCATACAGATACGTTTTGCATGCATGAGACCTCCTGCACATTTCCAATTAGTTGGCAAAAAATTATTTGTTGAAAATCAGTCAGAGGGATTAGTACTGTGCTTGGGGATGGTTTCATAAGACATGACTTCCAGTATGCTGATGTAATCTAGTGTTAAGTCCTGGCATTTATCTATTATATAAATTGCATATATACTATGTATCCTAGTTGCATCTATGATGTAAAGTCTGAACATGTAATGCGATACATACGTGTATATATATATATATATATGTATGTATATGTATATGAGCTTCAACATGCTGAGTGAAACTTTGATTGGCTCTGTACTAGAGGTAGATGCTGATTATGTAACAGAACTTGAAAAAGTTCTTTGATATCTTATCATTGTATCCTCCTGCTGATGTCACAAGAACAGCACCATTGGCTTGGTATTCATAGTTCCAACATCTATCATCTACACCTGTCTTTTGTCATAAGCCCAGTCAGGAAAATTTCATCCAGTTACTGTTTCATCAATATCCCTGTTTTCCTGATCCATCTGTTATTTTCTGGTTTCTGTACATTTTTTTGGGAGAAGCCAGTCTTAACTAAAGTCTCCTGTCCATGTCTTTGCAGGGCAATAGCAACCTTCACTATTGAAAATAATATAGCTTATTAAACATCTAAGTTTCTTACTTTCATTTCCACTGTAAAATGCCTCTTTTGCTATATTTATGGTGCATCTTATGGTGTTAGAAAACTCCATATGTAAGTCATTACAGATTTTGACCAAGTGATCTCTTGGATAAATTGAATTGGAACATAGGACATAAGACAGGAAATGACGGCATAGGTCATCCAGTACAGCTTTCTACCATCACAGGCATTGTGCCTTTTAAATACATTGAGCATTTTATATTTGAGAACAAATCAGAATTTTTTTCCCCTTTGATTCTGTTGGGAAAACATTTCATGGCCAACATTAATCTATTGGTTAGATATTTTCTTCCAAGTTAAAACAGGGTTTCTTTATGTGCAGTTTTCTGCCCATTTGTTCCTGGCATAAATGGTGCCTCATCTTAAATACCTTTCCTTCCTCCGTTTTTGTTTCTGATATATTTTTAGAACAGAGACTCCTTTCAAACTTCATTTAAATGTGATAGACATGCCACACTAACTGATCACTTAAAAACTAGTCTGTCCGTCTGCTTGCTCATTAGAGTAGTGCTTATCCACATCTTCCAGCCTGAATTGTTTTCTTGAATGCAGGTGGTTGTGATTACTAGACTCACTAATATGCTCTTCCTCTTTTAGGTCAAAATCAGCTAATAACTTTGTTTCCTGAGCTCATCCTTAAAATACTCTTGTCATAACTTCCTTGGCCTATATGTTTGTCCAGGAGTGCTAATATTATTTCCAGTACAATCATTTCTACTCCCACCTTGCTGTTACAATAATGTTCATTTTCTTTTGTTTCATTATTGATTTCTTGCAGGGCTCATCACATCTTTGCAGTAGTGAGACAGACTGGTTCTAATACATTTATCTGCATAAAATAAGTTACCAGACAAAAACTTAACAGGTTTTTCTGAAATTCTAAAGTGTATGTTGCATTTTGCGCTTTTGTCCAGTAATGCAGGTGCCCCTTACTGTTCTTTAAAATCTGTTTCGCAGTCTTAAGAGTATTGTTTTGTATATTGAGTTTCTTTCTGTTAGTCAGAATTTCCAAATCAAACTTCCTTCTTCTGGTTCTTTCTTAGACACTTTCTGTTTTCTGGCATTATTATTTCCAGTGTGGATACCAGAATGGGGCGTGCAAGTTTTAGCATTGTCTATGCCATGCATAATACTGCTTCCCTGTTCCCTGGACAGGGATGTATAGACCCTACTTACCAATCCAAGGAGCAGACTATTTTAGGGCAGCTCATTCCCAACTGATTATCTTCCATAGCCCTAAACTTCCTAAGCCATCACTTCGCAGAAGTTTGTCCCTGTTCCTTTATTTCTCACCAATAAGCCTAATTTCTGGATCTTACTACCTTGCATTTGGCTGATGTATCTCAGGTGCTTTAATGACTTTGCAGATGTGATTTAAACTTGATAACATGTAGTTTTCTACAAATGGACGTTGCCTAGCAAAAATGAGGTTAGATTAACACATCATAAGCTGGAAGTAATAATCCTTTGCTCCACTGTTTGCACATAGTTAGCAACTTTTTGCATTCAAACAAAATGGAATTCAGGGTATTGCCTCCCAGTAAATGACATAGTATTTAGGCTCAGTGATACCTGGATGAACTTTGATACAGTACACTTTATTTTGTTTGGGGAATATATGAACAAAGTGTGTGAACCAAATACATGTAGCTAACACCAAGATAATCACGACCCACATCTGAAGTGCAAAGAATAGATTTATTCCATCATCTCACTGGCTGGGGGATTACAAAGAAACAAAGGAGTATACATACATTGCTAATCTCATTTTAGCAGGGCCGGAGCCCTGCATTACATATCAAAGAGCCTGGAGCATGCGTAAATCTTCACTAGGCTGTGTTTTACAATCTCAGAACTTCTTATCTCCCTTCCCCCCTTACTAAGAGGCCCCCAGCCTAGGGGAAGAATGCTTTTAAGTCTTTAACAACATCCTGTTATCTACTCAGAGAAAATTTCATTTCTTCTTCAGCAGACAGAAAACAACCCAAAGCAAACACAAATACGTGAATTTTCTCACACTGTTTTCTAACATCTCCCAGGTGCAAAGTTGGTCTTTGAGCAAAAACAATTCTAAAAACAACTTACTTTTCTCTCTCCTCACCAAACTCCTGGTTTTCAACCCTTTCCGCCCCACACAAAACCAACGTTAAAATTGCTGTCCTTTGCATTCTGTGAAAGATTAGCTTTTTCACAGATAGTCAGCACATAGTACAAAAAAAATGCAGAAAAAGAAATAATATATCAGAAATGTTCTTACATTGCATTCATTGAAATATAAAAATCCTGAAAGATGGGAAAATTTGTAATGAGAGTTACGGGAAAATAAATCCAAAATGTCCATTTTCCTTACAATGTCACAAAGTGTACTGGAAACCAAGACTGTTTGGTTACCTCATCTCATCTCACACATACGTGGAAAATGTTGAAACAAGCCAGAATAAAATTGCTGGTTTTGGACATGCCAAAATGCCTCTGGTTTTGGATGTCTACCCTGAAACAGGTGATATATTGAACATTAAGAAAAAAACAGAAAACAAACACACCATTCTTTTTATGGAGTAAATCTTAATTTTAAAATACAATACTGAAAAGCAGCTTTGGCAAATTAATCTCTTTCCATACACTGAAGTGTATATAAATTTCAGAGCATGCCTTTTTGAAACATGAATCTGGTTCTTCGTGTGAGCAAATCACATACCCACTTTACTCACATATTTGAACATTAGTAGTATCTTCGTATTTCTATGTGTCACATAGGAAAAAAGAGATTTCTGGAATGGAAATCACTGGAATTTTGGTGTCAAAAAGTTTTCTGTGCAGAGAATTTAACAGTTTAATGCACAAAACTGTGAGGTCAATGACTTTCCACACAGCCTGGACGTCATTTCTTAAATGAACGCTGTGGGAGATAAACTGCACAAAGCCATGATTTGAGTCCCCAGTCTGCAAAAGTAGAAGTGAAGACTAAAGTAAAAAATACACCACACGAAGCCTACATATTGAATTGTTCCAGTGATATATCCCAATAATTAGTGTCTTACTGCGTGGGTGCTTGTGGTTATTCAATGTGGGTTTTTTTAATACACACATTAGAATGTTTTATAGCTTCAATGTTTCAAAGGTATCATATCCTAAGAGATAACAAAATATATTTTTTTTCCTTTTTTTTAGCATAGTTAATTATTTTGTCTTTCATTTTCTTAATTAAGGAGCTAGTTAGGAAGTAGCCAGTAACCTTTCTTAGCAACCACTTCCCTTTCCGACAATATGTGGTAATCACTGTTTTTTGTAAGTAGTGATATATTTTTGCATTGCATATATATTATGTGTGTATACATATTGCTGTGTTCCAGCAACAGGAAATATTTTCTTTACTTCTAGTTTTCCTAAGAGTAAAAACATACTGCTAATATAAAAACACAGGTGTCTATTTTTGTCCATTCTCCCAAATGTGTATCTTTATTTATGCACACCTGTTTTGCTCATTACTCATTTCCTCATAGATACCATAGGTGTGCATTTTTAATAATTTGATGCACAAGCATGACTTTTCCTGAAAGTGCAGATACCTCAACAGAATTAATGACCTGAGAAATGTCTCTTTTTGTTCATGAATTTTTGCTTTTGATATCTAAGAAGGCTGTTAAAAAAAACCACTTTTTGGCTAACTTCTGGTAGCACTTCAGAATTGCTGACTTGAACTCTCAGCTTACCATTATCTGTTTTTAGAGAGATGCCTACTTTCAAGTTCAGTGCTATGCAGTCTACTAAAGAGTCTTTTAAGGATGTTGTGCCAGACTATTTTTCATTCCCAGATAAGAGGTTAAATGGACTGGTAGAAATTCAGCAGGAGCTAGGTGCTGCTACTGGTCAAAAGCAAAATGCTGACAGTGAAGTTTGGCAGTGCTGTGTCTCTGCACAGGGCAGCAGTGTCCAGATCCTAGAGAGTGCAGAAATCAGCAGAAACTGGGAGAAAGGAGACATATGTCACAGGTGCATTTCTCAGGATGCTGTGAGCCTTGGTGCCTGGCCCTACAGTGGTTGGACTATGCTGGGCCTAAAAACCATGCCTGCATAGTAGGTTTCTTAGATCTCCAGGATACTGGTCTCTGTTCTGCACATTAAGTTATGAGCACTTCCTCTTTAGGAATTAGTTTTTAAGGAAGAGGTTATACCAGGGCTACTTTTTCCAGCTTCTACTTCAGGATCAGTTTCACTTTCTGGCAGTAGTTTTTGTTCTTGGAAACATTAAGTAATTTTAGAACAGTATGTTTAGGCTCTAGGTGAGGGTAGAGTGTCCATCCTTCTATCTCCATTTTATGTTTTCATGGTTTGTTTTCTGCTCATCGGTGTGCAGTTTCCAGCATATTGGTGCCAAATTACCTCTCCCTGGCTGCCACCCCTGTAACTCTTAATTACATCAGGTCAGCAGTTCTGTCCTCTGCCTTTCCTGCTCCTTCACATTTTCTTCTTGTTCCTTTGTAAATTTGATCACTTCTACCAAGACAGTAACTCACTCCATAGGCAGAGAGGGTTATTGGGGCACTGGATTCCTGAGCTGGAAATAATCATTATTCACAGGCTGGATTAAGGCAACTTGTCTTGTAAAGCACTGAATGAGTGTAGAGTCTAAACTTTATGAAGTAGTGTGATTAAAATTTACTCCTCTGGCTCATATTACATCCTGTAGGTGGAAACTGGTTTTATTACAGTATTTTTAGAGAGTGCTGTAAGCAGCTTTAAAGTGTGTGGGACTGCTGGTTGTCTTTAGATGAGTGTGTGAACACTTCTACCTTATAAAAGTCCCTGCCAGTACTGATAAGGCATTCACTCATAAAGATGTGGTGCATACACAAACACACACACTTGGAGCAGGGGATCTTTCTGTCATAGTATAAGGAAATTCTGCAGATGTCATTATGAGCATGTTCGTACTGGCTCTGATTCTTGGCAGACTTAACCTGTCCATGCTGGTGAACTGGAAAAAACAAAAAGGAGCTTTTGTGTCACTTACCTGCTTGCAATTTGCTGACCATAGAAAAGGAGGCACTAGCAGAAAAAAAAAGCCAGAATGCCCCAAGATTCTTCTTTCATGCTTTTACAAGTGCAATTTCTGCCTTGGAGCCTCACAAAGATCTGACTTCATTTAATTTAAGTTCAGATGTCTGTTGAGCACACTGGTTTTGTCCAGAAAATGTGCTAGAAAATTGGACTGTGACAGGGTCAATAGCAAGTCACAGTCATCAGTGAAATAGTTTTTCTTTTGCATAATGGGACAGTTGATTTTTTTAAAATTACATTACATTTTACACAATTTAAGTAGACTAGAAAAAAGGAGAACCTTCCATGGTGGTCTGATTTGGTGCACTGACACGCACAAGTGCAGAATTATGGACACCATGCAGAGTTTATAAGAGGCAGTCCCTAGCTGTCATTGCAAATGGAAGTGCAGAAACAACTCTATGCCTAGAGGGAGAGGGAATGAAATTTTAAAATCATGGGACAAGCATTGTCCAGCATACTTTGCTGGACATCCATTCAGCAATGGTCTATGCCTCTTCTGTAGAAGAGTTACTGACTCTTAGTTTTGCTCAAGTTCTGTCCATGTGATTTGTAAATGCACCTTTGTTTTTGAATAATAAATGACACAAGCCTTCTTGGCATCTCAAGGCTTGAGTTTTTGTCTTGATACCCTTGGGCACCTGGCAGATGACAAATTATAGATTTAGATAAACAGTAGAAGCTATATAGTGCTTTGCATGTGTGTTTATCTTAAATTTGTAACATGGTCCAACTGTTACAACTGTCTTTATTTAAATGATACCAGCTGGGAATAACATTCACATACAATAGAACAGCTGATGCTCTTGCTCTATTTGCTTGTTGGGCATAGTTGCTAAGTTTGTCTTTTGCCAAGCATGATTGGGTCTGCTGAATTAAAGCAGAGTGCTTGGAAACCAAATTATAAACCAGCATAAGTATATATCTAATGAAATAGAGATACATTCTCTGTGCAGACAAACTAATAATACAGTCATACTCTGCAGTGAAAACGTTTTTATTGCATGGGATACTGCTGTTTGCACACAGAACCATCTGATGGTGACAGCAGAAAAATGACAGATAGACTGTTATTAGTAGGATATTTTTCTGTATGTGTCTTCTTGAGAAGTTCTTTTACAAACCTTTTTTTTTTTTCTTTGTTTTTTCTTTTTTAAGTGGAAGCTATGGCTTGGTTACCCTGAATTCTCATTTCTTCTGTCTTGGTTGTATTGGTGTTTATTCTGAATTTCCCGTGGTGTATCAGTTTAGCCATATGTAATTACATAATACTGCTTTCAAGACCTGGATGTGAAGAAGAAAAAAATTTAAAATGTGTAAGATTCTACAAATAGCAGATACCTGTGAAAATTCATTAAAGAAAGGTTCTGATGGAATATTTCAATATGTTCTGGAGATAGAAGTGTGACTGTATGGTGTTCTTTTTTCTGTCTATTCTACCTGCCTATATATATACATATTAACATTTTTGGGTGAAGGGATATGTAGGAGAGTGGTATTTCTTAAGGGCAGTAGGACCAGACAGGGAACTGTACATGATTCTGAAACAGATGTCAGAACTCATGGTCAAGCCAAGAATTAACATTACCATGAAGGAGACAGAAGATGAAAACAGATAATACTTACTGCTGGAAAGCATGATCTAATTTCAAGAGACGATGGGATGGGACCAAAATAAACCCAGTAAAAATCAGACACACAGACATCAAAAAGTAATGAACCAGCACATTTGTAGCATAACCCTCCCTCCTATTCCCCACAAGTATAGAGAGGGCCATCATTTCTGTCTCCCTGACCTGCTGGTATAAAAAATTGGTGAATATGCATGAAATAATTTTTCCAATTACCCTTCCTTTAGTCTGTCTCATCAGGCGTTTTCAGAATGGAGGTGTAAGAAGTTAAGATATGCAAAGGGAGATGACCTCTTTGTAGAATGAAAGAGAAGTCACATCCCACTGACTTTGGGAAGCTCTGAACCTGAACCTGCGAGTGGGAAAAAGCAGCCAGAACAAAACTTCCAGATGGGAAGGGGATTTTGATTTGGTGAGAGTTCATAAGGTGGACAAGGAATGCTGTAACACTTCATATAGGTTGTCTTAAAAAAAACAACCAAACGAAAAATTAAAAAAACCCCAACCAAGCAAGCCCAAAGAAACCAACCAAACAAACAAAAAACGGCCACTACACTGAAAATGTTGCTATTTTGCATTTTTTTATTGGTGCATTAGCTAAGATCAAGTAAAGGAAGTGAAAATATTGTAATATTCAGATCCCATCTGGGGAATGTGGATTTCATAGTACATTAAACTTGGCATCTTGGGATTTTTATATCTGCTTGAAATCTTTCTAAATGAAAATTTTCACTTTAGAGACATAACTTTATGTAAGCACTAGCCAGGAGAAGTTGCTGTGTAACTCACTTTGCTGAAAATGTAGTATACTTTTCCAGATAGTATACTTTTATTAAACTCACAAATTATCTCCGTGATAATTGAGAAGTAGTGGCAGTCTGGTGAAGGCCCAGGTGACTGGAAAAAGGGAAACATTGTACCCATCCTTAAAAAGGGAGGAAAGGAGGACTCTGGGAACTCCCAACCAGTCAGGCTCACCTCTCTGTCTGGGAAGATCATGAAACAAATCCTCCTAGAAGCTCTGCTAAGGCAGATGGAGGACAGGGATGTGATTTGGGATAGCCAGCACAGCCTCACCAAGGGCAAGTCCTGCCTGACCAACCTCGTGGGATTCTATGATGGGGTGACTACATCAGTGTGCAAGCGAAGGGCTACAGGGGTCGTTTATCTGGACTTCTGTAAAGCCTTTGACAATCCCCCACAACATCCTTCTCTCTAAATTGCAGAGAGATGGATTTGATAAATGGACTGTTGGATAAGGAAGTGGTTGGACATTCACCTCCAGAGGACAGTGGTCAACAGCTCAATGGAGTCCAATGGACATCAGTAACAAGTGTCCCTCAGGAGTCCACACTGGTATTATTGTTATCCCATGTTATTTACTGTCTTCATTAATGACACGGATGAAGGGATCGAGTGCATCCTCAGAAAATTTGCAGATGACACTAAGCTGAGGGTTGCAGTTGACTCTTGAAAGATGGAATGCCATCCAGAGGTACCTGGACAAGCTCAAAAAATGGGCCAGTGGGAATTTAGGAGGTTTAATAGGACCAAGTGCAAGGTGGTACACCTGCATCAGGGCAACCCCCACTCTCAATACAAGCTATGGGATGAACAGATCAAAAGCAGTCTTGCTAAGAAGGACTCAAGAAGGACTTGGTGCTGGTGAATGAGAGGCTGACATAAGCCAGCAATGTGTGCTTGCAACCCAGAAAGCCAACCAAGTATGATACTTTGCTCCTTCATCTGCGCTTTTAGCACAACTTTCTTGGTACATCTGTATAACATAGGTGCAGACCAACAAACACTGTATAAAAGTTGTTTCTAAAGCTGCATTCATACCATTCATTTTCTCAATTTTTCTAGTGTCTGATTCTGAAATCTGCTAAATCCTGTTCTCAGTTCAAATTCTTCACAGGGAAGTTGTTCTTTTATTTTCTTCTTCTCAAGGGATGTCATTGGGAAAAAGACCTGGCTGTTAAGCAGTTGAGGGAGAAAAGAAGAATTATTAATCAAGTCTTTTGTAATGTTTCCAAACAGGGACGAAGAGGCTTGGGTTCAGTCTTTGTGTGGGCATCTGGCAATGGTGGAAGAAGTCGAGACCACTGCTCCTGTGATGGCTACACCAATAGCATCTACACTATCTCCATAAGCAGCACAGCTGAAAGTGGGAAGAAGCCATGGTATCTGGAAGAATGTGCATCCACACTAGCTACAACATACAGCAGTGGAGAATCCTATGACAGGAAAATAGTATGAGTTTTAATTATTTTTTTATGTATATGTGTTTGTGTTTTGCACAGTGACCTTGGGGGATCGAGAGAAAGATAAATAATTTATACTAATATCTTCAATTTGTTTTAAATCCTGTTATCAATAGTTTTCACATTTTACACACATATTACCAGTTTACTTAGATGCCTTCCTATTTTCTCAGATTTCTTTTGACCCAGCATCATTCTTCTTTTACATTCAGTGACAGTCAGTTATTACTCATATTGCTGCCTATTGTGGAAATATATTGTAGGGAAAATTAGGCTCAGTGCTCATCTTTTCTGTATTGTTCTTCTCATTCCTAAGCAGCGAGCATCTGTTTTCCCTAATGTTCTCCTCTTTGCTGGAAAATGACAAATAGTTTTAATTCTGTCTGATAATCTGTTGATGTCATTAGTATTTGTACATCCTATGTGCCTTGGCCAAATGAATGTATTCAGGATACTTTCAAGTATTCAAATTTCTACTCCTTTTAACCTTTTAAACCTTTGTACTCAGATTGATGAGGTTTGTTAATACTGTCCTCTTCCCTGCTTATTTATTCTAGTGTATAACTTAAATTTATTACTTCTTGATCACAAGATTGAAGGATTTGGAGGGGTTTTTTTCTCCCATATATTTTCTTAAGAACTCATCTAACATTTCTTTCTGGTCCTTAACTGATCCTTCTCTTGGTGTCAATAAAGAGTTAAAAATATTTGCCTCTATGTTTTTTTAATACTGTCTGCCTTGTCTTTCAGGATTCTGGGATGCTGGCCATCCTGTCTTGGATTCTTTGTTATTTTCAGATGTTCTAATTTTTGTTTTAAACTTGTTCTGCGATCCTTCTTCATTCCAATGATTTTTCTGTTCTTTACTTGCTTCTCTTCACTGAAACCTTCTCTCTCTCTTTCTGGCATGCTTTTTGTTATCCCTGATAAATACTGTATCTACTAGGAGTCCTCACTTTCACTGTCCTTTAAAAGACATTCACTAACTTCTTCATATTTAAGTGAGACTAATAAAATGAGCAGATGTGATTGTGGTCCTCCAGCCTGACCTCTTTCTTAGCCAAGTCTGTAGCACTTCCCTGAGTCCTTTGTTTCCAGCAGTTGCTGTCAACTCAACTACAATTTTTATAAATACAGTCAATGTTGCTTTCAAAGTTTTCAGTGACACAAAATCCACTTAAATTTAGTGCAAGTGCTTTTAATTATTCATTGCCATTAAAAAATTTCTCTTGCTTGCTCTCTGAGTCCCTTTAGCTTTTTAAGCATTTGATGTCACAGATTGTATTGCTAGTATGAAGACCACTCCAGTTGTCTGTCTTCTCAGTGCCTATGTAGCCCAAACAGTTAATGCCTTTTGATAACTGAAGCTTCTTGCATCATTCTGTCTAAGTCATGTTTTCTTATAAACCCTTTCTCATGTTACAAGCTCCTAGAATCCAAACTGGACACACCAGTCAGGTAGTAGCACTATTCAGTGACAAAAGCATGGGAAAATGATTGTGTGCATGTGCCAGGTCAGTTTCCCTCTCTTTGTATATTGACCCTGACTGAAACTTGTTAGCTTCAGTATTGTACAATGTGTCCATCACTGTGTGATACCCAGCCCACTTTCAGAGCTGCTTCTTCTCTTTTTCAAAGTTGGTGGTTCAAGGAATTATGTAAGGGTGGCTGGGGTCTCCTTATTCCACCACTAATGACTGGCTGGTTTAGTATTCAATTCAGACCAGCCCCCATCATCACTTTCTCATTTTCCAAGCCAACACTCATCAGAAGGTGCTTATGTTTTCTTCCATGTCTTTGGTAAAAGCTTTAAATCATACTAAGGCCAAGAACCAAATTGTAGAAGACCTGATTAGAAAGAATCAAGACTCATTTCTTTCATATCCTGTAAAGATATACATAATTTCTCTGCTTCTAAATTTTTATACATTCTTACATCTTTGGACCTCATAATTATCCCAGGTTTAAATCAGTGTATTATGTATCATGTACATTTTTAATCTCTGAAATGTAAATACTTCTTTTTAAATGTGCAGTATTACATTATGTGTCTTGTAAAATCCAGAGTATATTACTTTCAGCCAAAGTGACGGCCAGAAAAAAATACTGCAGTTCTTTGGCAAGCTTTCTTTTCCAACATCTTACATTATCCACCTTTGAGTATACTACTAGCTAAATAATCCATTAATAATTAGTTTCAATCCTGTGTCAGCTGCTTTACACTAGATAAAAAGGTGGCAAATAGATGACATTAATAGGACAATACTGCTTACCCTTTTAAAATAATGACACTATGCAGGTTTTCTGTCAGTCTTCTGGAACTTGTCCAGTGTTCAAACATTTGCTAAAAACAACACAGCACTCCCCTTTCCAGGTCTTGTAAAAGTCTTTGACACTTGCAATCATTCTGATTTAAACTTGTCATTTAAAATAGAGATAAATAGGAAGATGATTTATCATCTCTCTATGCTCTGAAAATTTAATTTAGACTTTTTTTTTCCAAAAAGAAACATTCAGTGAAATAGCTGTTTAAACTATTATCTCTGGACCATTAAAATAGCATTGATTTGGAGATTCTTTTGCTTCTGATGCATGTGAAAATAAAACATCCTTATGCATTATTTTTTAAACTTCACCATTTAATCTTGTCTTTCTGTATTGCCTCTCTGTATCTTTTATCTTCAAATGTTAATAATTGATGTTCCTTTATATCCTTGCTCATGTTTTTAATATCGAATAAAATATCTCTGTATTTCTCAGTCCTTATTTGTACTTTTCTCTGTTGCTAATTTAAGCTTTGTGCATTCTTCTGATTTCTTAATAGCTGTAATTTTCTTGATGATTGTCATCCATTCTTTTCAATTAATGCAGACTTTCTGCTTTTACAGAATTACTATTTCAGTAAGAGAACATTGCTAATTTCTGACATTTCACTCCCTTATGTCTTCCACTGGGATCAAAAACACCTGGAGGTGACTTCACCTTCACTGTTAAATGTCTCATGGAACACAGGCATATATAATTCTTTATTTACCAAAGTATAGTGCCCATCACTCCTGGAACTTTGCACTGTGCTAATACAGGCAGGTTAATATCTTACTGTAAGATTTTTGAAAAGTATACTTTACAAAGGAGGTGATAATGATTATCCATAGAATGCACATAAATTACCCCATAATTAGGAAAGTAAGGAAGATATTTTACCTAAACATTATTAAAAATAATTTAAAATATGTCTCTAAAAATGTCCTGAATTGGAGTCTCCCTTGGAGATCTCACACTGAACATCAGAGATAAGTAAAAATAATTTTTAATTGAATTCCATGAATTCTATAAACACTGACTGTTTTTGCTAGTCAAATTGATTGTTTTTGCTAGTCAGATCCTCCATTCTTTCCAAAGCAATTCAGTTCTATATGCAAATTTTAGTTTAGTCCTACAGTGTGCATAATCTTGCACAGTGAATGGCAAAAGTGTAAGTCGGAGGAGCCGTAAGAGTTAACCCAAGTCTGTTGACCATTTGTTTACCAAAACGTAATTTATCCTTGACTACTCTTGTGCAAAGCTGCCTTGCAGTTGCATGTGCCATAAGACTCACTGATCCCAAATGCTTAAAAATCAGACTATAAAAATTCCTGCAATGATTCTTTTTCCTGTAGTATATTATCAGTTGACTTTTGAAACACACAGCTGTTCTATGTTTTACTACTGGTACTTGGTATTTAATGCCATGCAAGGCTGTTCCCCCTCCAGATACTTTCAATGACAAAGCAAAACAGCATAGTGGAGATAAATAGCTTCTGTTTGTGTTGTGTGCAAACCAGTTGTCCACATAGGGGATAACTGTGTGCTTCTGTTATGCTACCACCCAGTGAGAAATTCCATGAAATTGTGAAGCCAGCTGTTCAAACTGATTGTTGGGAAGTCCTTTCAGCATACACACCCTCACATGGAGACAGGAATATTGCTATTACCTGTGTGACTGTCTTGCTTATAGTCTGTTTAAGAGCATTAATGTTTGTATTGCTATTCTTTTCTCCAGCTTGCCTACCAAAATTCAGTCCTCCTAAAGTCCTATCAAATATCATTTACCTTGGAAAGAAGTCTTATTTGAGACAAGAACTGAACTCAAGACAGAACTGAAAATTTCAAACACAAAGTTTTTTAGACTGCTGTAAAGTGCTGGAAGAGTCTAGAAATGATACATACTTGTTTTCGTTGTTCACCACACATCCTTTCCGCTGCATCATATCTCACATTTTTGTTTAAACTGTTGCTCCTCTTTGCGTCAGAGGTTGTCTTCATATCTTTCCACAAGAAGATGACAGCTTGCACCTAGTTTAAAGGGAACAGTAACAATACAGGGTGAATAGAAAGATTATTATTAAATTTAAATTATCCAAAATCTATTATGCGTATAAATTTATATGCAGTTGACAAACAATGCAGGGCTTAACTCTATGCCAAAATTTGAATAGTAGCAATATTTGATCAGATCGTAAGATGATTTTGTTTGTTGGACTGAGACTCTTACATTCAAAATAGGAAACAAAAATACCACAGCAGTAAACCAGCAAGGAGTGACCTGGCATAGGATTTACAATCAACATCAAATGAACTAAATTCTTATTATTTTTTTCATGTGACACAGCACAGATTTCAGCATCAAGTGTGATTCTGCAGTGTTATAGTACAGAAATACCTACCCAAGACTTAGGAACAGTGAATAGTTACAGTTGTATAGTGTGATGTTCCACAGTTCCTCCCTATTTTTCCTTGCAATTCTTTAGCTGAATATCTTCTTTTTTTCTTTTCTTCTCTGTTTTTCTGTCCAGTAAGTGCAGAATGTATTATAAGGTAAATGAGTAAACAGTAACCAAGTATTAAAAACTCATTGTGTAGACAAAAAATTCTTATAAAAATTATTTGATTTCAACATGGAGTAACAGAATCACAAACACTTTTAGAACTATGCAAGAATCTTTTTTTGCCTTCTTTCTTTACTACCCATTTTTTTATAATTGCATGCTAAAAATATGTAACATAATTTTAGAAGTTTTTCTAGTGGGGAGGGGTTTTCTTGTCTTATACGACAGCTTAAAATATTTTAAGCTAGCAATTGCAGGTAGACACACCTTCTTGCTTGTTGTTCAGGAAAGGTACAGCAAGTGCCCTTGACTTTATACTATACTGAGTTTTATTGCAGTGATAATTAGCCTCCTATGATGAAGTTTCCACCCTTTGGATATGTTAAAATACTCAAAGCATGCAAATGTTCCGAAGATGCAGATGGATGTATGCCTTTTACATAGATTTCTATGGAAAAGAGCTAGAATTACTTCTTGGTGTTTTAAAGTGCAGCTGCAAAGTGCTGGCACAGTTACAGGCATAGAATTCACACTGTGGGACAGAGACAAATCAACAGTAGATGAAGATTATAAAATTATCCTTCTTTATAGATGTATCTCTCATAAATCAGTGAGTACAGAAGTATTGGCTAATAATATGCAATTGTTGAGGTATTTTTTCTTATTATTCTCTTCTTTGCTACTTTGAATACCATTGGACAATGCTTAAAATACCTCCCCCCCTCCAGACCATGTGGCTAGGATAGGTTGAGCACCACGTAATATAGTTATCTGTATGGTTCTTTCACTTATCAAACATATCGCACAAATGCATTTCCTTTGAATTCATTTTTCGAAATATTTCATAAAACACTAAGGATTTGACATCAGGAAGTTCCTCATAGATACAGTTTATAAGTCTGTTAAATGACTTATCTCCTGCAAATAACCTATTTAACCTGCTTAATGTTCCACCAGTTTTCCTGTCTTCTGATAAATAGCAATTCATTTGCTGATTTTCTTTCTCTTCTTGTAGATAAACTTCTACTCTAAGCAGAGCTTAAAACTGAAACAACAAAAAAAAGCCCATCCTGTCTCCTGCTAGTTCTTACAACAGAAAAGCCTGCTCTCCTTCAGAAACTTACTCAGGTTTTCAGGATATGCACAAGATAATCACAGGACACAATGTGGCATCTTCCGTACTGGGTACATACAAATGCATAGGCTGTGTGGAATATAGAACAGGTTTTTGTTAAAATATTTTCACTTCTAGAGACACAGATTCATAGAAATCAATGTGTCTTGAAGAAGTGTAGCAGAAGGTAAAAAATAATTCAACCAGTTTAGAAAACTCATGTCATGAGATATGAAATACAAAGAAATGCAGAGGCTTGGGAGAGGGTGCATGAGCTTGTTCTCTGCCAAGAGAATTCCCATTTTTTACTTCATTCATTAATTTCCCAGTTGGTAAAACTATGGGAAGATTGATGATTCAGCCTTAATAATGACTGTACAGAAATGGCATCTTCTTCAGAGAGCAAGTTGTTCAGAGCAAGTTGCTTTTGTAAAATTGTTACAGTGTTTCTGGCATTTTTCCTTTAATAAATGCCTGGTTTATATGAAAACTTTGCACCAGTGTAAATGGGAGGTGTTACAGTGCATTGCAGTGATTTTTATAATTTCTGTCTGCCTTCTATCAGGATAATTTCGTGTTGATTAAACTAGGCAAGTACCAGAACCATTACAATTGTCTTCAATCAAATTTAGTGGAGTCAACTAATTTAGAAGTTGTTGTAACTCATGGCCCTAGAAATACTGCATGGACTTTTCTTGGGCAGTTGGATCAGCATTTTCACAGATCAGCAGTTCTGTTATACTCAATGAAAGATGTAAAATTTCTCTTTCTCCCCACCCTGACAATCAGAATGGCTGCTAGTATACACTAATGGCAGCTTCATGGTGCTAGCAAACATCACATCCTTTTATTGTGATTGATGATGTTTTTATGTTGCTCAGGAATTTGGGACACCGTTTTTCTTCTTGAAATTTGCTCACCTCTTGGTGAGCATGTACTCTTTTTTCTTGGGATAAACAACATTTCCCTGACTCCATAGTGCTGAAAAACACACCTCAGATCTTGGAGGTAATCTACATCTAAACATCTCAGCTCCTGTCAGTAACTTTCCTTTGAATTAGCTCAAGTGGGATTTATGCGTACAAAGCTTTCTCAACGCATTTTCGGCTAAATATCTGCTGCCAGCGAGATAAGGGTCTGTAGTTCAAATTGCTGCCACGGTGTCCACTTAGAACAAGAGGGACTATGTTGCCAATTAAAGAGATGTCATGGCTTATTGTGCTTGATATCTGTAGCGGCAGGACAGTAAAATCAGTCTGGAAGGATGCTCTTCCAGAGGATGAGAAACAGAGACAACACAATTCAGTGTGTTTCCCTGTCTTGACAAAGGCTGTCTCTTAGGGAGAAGCTTTTATGACAGCACTCTTTTCTGCATGAGCTCCTGGATGCTTTGTTGCCCTTGGTCCTCCAAGGAAAGCACCTACTGCAGTACTTTCATGCAGGGCATAAAGTAGCAGGATATGAAAGACATGAGTATGTCTTGATCCCTTTTTCACCCTCTCTTTTTCCTGGCCTTCCTCCTGATCCTCACCACAGCACTGACCAGTACTTTCCAAGTGCGATACCTGAATCTCATATGTCTCTGGGTGCGTATCATCATCTAGTACTTTGACATCTTAATTCCATCTGGAAAATCACTACTTGAATTTCCGCATACAGGCAATGCAGTGTTAGGGCTGTTCTTGCTGCAGTTTCATCTCTTAATATTGTCACAGCACTTATGCAATTGCCATGCATAAAGCTTTTCCCAACACTGGTAATTTTCATTAGCTAAATAAATAGACAGTCAGTAGGCAAGAGGGCAAGAGAGAAGGAAATTGCATGAGCATTTTATTTATGGGGTTCCAACTTCTAGCCAATGACAGATAGAAGAAATTATTTAAGAAGGTGTGCATTTATGAAGAATATTAAATAATAGGGGGGAAATAGTTCTTTCTAGATTTCATTAATCAAGACATCCAGCCTCTGGTAAATTGATTCATGTAAGGATCTGACGTTATAAATGCTTTCATCTGTCTTTTTCAGTTTTTAGAAGCTACCGTATTGTTTCACTTGCTCCCTACTTGTTTTCAACAATCATTTTCTTGGTGTTGTTAGCTGCTTTTGTGTTAGAAATCTTCTGTGTTAACTTGCATGTGCTTACTTGTTGTGTTTTCATCAGCCTTATACAAATAATGTAATATACAAATAATGTAATGTATTGAATATGGCTAGCATCAAGAATGAAACCTATACTTCCTGCATGCATTTGTCTGTATTCTGCCCAGATGAGATGCAGCTGGTTTCTCAGATCACATTTCATGTATCTTGAGGTTTCAAAGCTAGACAGGCATTTTTACATGCCCTGTACTTTTTTGGGATTTTTTTTGATCCTCTAATCCTCTCCTTCTCCCATCTTTGTGCAAATCCATGTTGGAAATGTACAATACTAGTGAGTTAGAACACAATAATTCCATGTGTTCAGATAAAATGTTAGGTAAGCAACTTCTCCTCTGCCCCTCAGGCAGATATTTTATGTCTTGCAGTGGCTAAAATTCTCAGACTGTTTTGGCATCACAGATCATTCACATTCATCAAGATTTCTATACTGTAGACTGCTATCTTCAAACAACTATTCTGCAGTCTGCATGGGTTTTGCTTGAGCTTCTGCTAGGCAGTAGTGACATCCCACCTCTGCTGCCTTGCTCCTGCAAAGAACCAGTACTTCAGGAAGACAAGCATAGAGTAGAATCACTTTGGATTAAAATCGCCTGACAGAAGCAGGATTTAGAATAAACACATTTTTGTGCATGATTTACATTCTTACAGAAAGCATCTGTCTAAAATTCATTATTGGATAGAAACATCCTAACACTAAGTAGAAGGCTGTGCATCTGGTTGGTATTGCACATTACAGTTTATGCATCCACTTAGATTACATACAAAAATATATGCAGCACGTAATTATCTATACATAAGATGCAACAATTTAAAACTGAAAATACCTACTTGGCTGGTGATGGCTGGGCCAAATTTGTGATCACATCACGATTTTCCAATTAATTACTGCTTAATTTCATGTGATTTATTGCATAAGGAGTGAATGAAGGATTAAACAGGGTACTTAGCATGAGCCAAAACTGCATTCTCTTGTGTCACATACTTCCAGTGTGACTTCAGGGATCTTAATCAAGCCCTCCATACCTCTTTATAGTCTCTAAAATGGGCATAAGCAGTCTGTATATAAGATTTAGTTCCTTCCTGTTTGTAAAGCACTTTGAGATTCTTGGAGGGAAATTCCTTTGTAATCCAAATAGAAGGGCAGTTATGCAGTTTCAAACCCTTCTGCGTGTTTTTTCTGGTTTAAAAATGTCTTTGTTGATTATGCCATATAGCAATATAGAGAACACTGTCTACATTCTGAAGTGACTTCAAGTTCAGAACATCTAGCATCATGTAACCTCCTCTCCTTGCAATTAAAGAAAATACCCTCCACATACATGTGACTCATTCAAGTAAATGAAACATGCTCTGATTTCTGAAGTTGTGTTCTAAATTTCACACATTCAATTTCTTTCAGATTACTACAGACCTGAGGCAGCGTTGCACAGACAGCCATACTGGAACCTCAGCCTCTGCACCTATGGCTGCAGGAATCATTGCCCTGGCACTGGAAGCTAAGTAAGATCTGAGATATATTCTGAAAGAAAAATTAAGCATACGGCAAAAGATCTCTCATTCATCCAACACCTTTATGCAGACATCTCACAGTGCTTTGGAACCTTTGTTGTCATAATACACAGTAACCTTCCAAGGGCACAAAAGATCTCCATGTTTACTTCACATGAAGGAAAGCTGGCACTGTGGAGATGCTGACACAGTACTCAGTGTTGAAGTAACATGAAACAATGTTGAGCACAGGTGGTTTCCATTAAACATGTATAGCATCTTCACAACATCTTATAGTTCATGCACAAGGCTGCCTAGATCTGCTGTACCCTGCAGGGTACTGTAGGTCACCTCCTCCATTCGTCAGCCTCCTCTTAGCAATGTCTGTTCTTGAACACTGAAAGAGGTTTTGCGAGGTGTTAGGTTAACCTGAACATAGGTTAATATAGTATGAAAAATAAAATCTCAACTTGTGCATGCTGGTGCAAGTCTATTTTTTAACACGGGTCAAGTTCCTCAGCTCTAAAAACCATATATATAGTGTAGCTCCATAGTCCTTGTACCTTTAGCTCAAAAAATTTTCTGTCTCACAAGCATTTTCTCAACTGCATGATTTTGTTCCTTATGCCTAATATATATCTCTAATGTGCTTCATGGAGCAGCAGAAATGTGAGAGATCTTGAAGTAAATCTGTATTTCAGAACATTTTGCATTACTTTCTGCCCTATTGGATAATACCTGCAGGTTTAAGATGGAATGCTTCACCCCAAATCCTACTCAAAATCAAACGTTTTTAAGTTCTAGGAGATTGATTCTATTAAATTCTGAAGGAAACTAGTTTCCTGTGAGGTCAGCCATTTTCTTTGAAGGAAATAAGAAATTTGCCCACAATAGTAGTTTCAAATTGCTTATAGTAGCATGAATTATGTTTCTATCTTTCATGTTGCTTTTTCTGAAGACACATTCACCCAGTATTCAGCACAGAATACTTTGGTTGTTGAGTTATAAGCATAAGGGTTTATATTTGAAGACCTGACATAATCTTAAGTAGTGCAGAAGTTGGGTCATTATAATTGTCTTTTCTTAATGCAGTTTTCAGAAACAAAGGTATTTTGAAAAGTTAATATAATGTTATTTTGGGAGGTTTTAAACTTTTAAATCTCTTCATAACCTCAGTTTTAAAATTTTTAAGTTCATTCCAAACAATCTGCAAATGCAGAGAAGACTCTGTGTGCATTTCAACTTGCTGGAAGTTATTCTCACTGTTTCTTAATGAACTAAAATTGGTAATTGATTATTTTTTCGTTTTTTCAGTGAAAAGTTTCACAAAAATTGTATCACACAAGACCTACAACAAAGCTTTTTCTGATTGTGACATCTCAAAACACACTGAGAAGCTTACCCTTTTTTCTCTGTGACCTTCAGTGACTCTACCAGTGGGAAATCTATATTAGTGCCTATGGACTAGCATTTTTTTTCCAAGCTAATAGTTACTATAATAGACATGAAGACAAGACTTAAGACTTAAAGCTTCATATGTAGTGATGGAGACAAAACGTGCCAGTGACTAAATATCCTAGTGACTTGTTCGTATTTGTGGTATTCTGTTGCATGGTACTAAGAGTTTCAGGGTGAAAATGTGTTGATTTTGCCTCCTTTTAGATTCTGTTTCATTTCATCAAATGGAAGGTTTTGTTTCTAGATCTTAGGCTGTATATTTGAATAGATCCAAAGGCATTATATTAATAATACCATAAATGTGGTTTTTATTAATTTGTATTCCATTCACTAACTTTTCTCTCATATGTGTACTTAAAATCTGCCACTGCTGCTGACCACAGCCACTAAATAAAATAGAAAAAAAAAGGAAAAAAAAAGTTAAAAAGAAGAGAGAAGCTAAGCAGAAAAATATTTCCTGGTTTTCCAGGCTGGTTTTCTTCACCAGTTTGGAGAAATCTTTGGTCTTGTGACATTATAGATTATGAAGTACAGCCTTTAGTATTATAGGGCAATCATACTGTGATCTATTAATTTTTAATATCTGGGGGTTGCTTGTATGGAATCTGTTTAGATTATTTTATGCAGTTTCTGAATGTCTTATTTAGGTGATTTGACCAATTTAGGTGACCCTAAGTAAATGTTAGGAATTAAAGTATGCAAAAAGAAGTTTTGAAGTCATCAAAGTATTTTCTGGAATACTTTTTAAATAGGATATAAAGGACACATGATATTGTGGCTTAGTGTAACTTCTTAATGGAACTACTTTGCATTCAGTTTGCATTTTCATAAATTCTTCCTTAGATTCCCTATTAGTACCTCTGCTAATGGCAGTATTTATATGAGATTCTTAGAAAAGACAAGTTGGAAAAAGGTTTTGCAAGGTTACTTACATTATTTGTACAGCAAGCTGCTTAAAAATTAGAACATTAGTCCTGAACGCTTTTTGACTATGTTTCTAATAAATGTATAGTTTCATTCAACTTTGTGCCATGGAAGCGTTTTGAGCCTATGGAAGTAGCCCCCCAGTAGCCAAGTTCTGTTCCTGGGAGATATCAGGAGTTGAACAGAGCACTGATATGGCCTGGGTGTGAGTTAGAACAGCCAAGAGGTTGCTTTGACTCATGCGCAAGGGTGCATTCAACTAACCGAAAAAAAGCAGGACAGATTTACACTGCAACCTTGCACTTTGTTTCTTTGACAAGCCCCTTATGGTAGGATTGGCAGGTAGCTGATGGAGGATCTCTTACCTGCCCACTGATTTGAACCCTCCACTTAGCCATTTCTTCCAACAGGGATCTGCTTCTGAAATCCTGGTAACAAATTTTTTGAGGATGTTGTTACACATAATTTTAATTATTTTTGATCTAGTATTTGAGTATCAAAGTGGCATGTTTTCCCTTAAAACATTAAAAAATTATAACTGACTTTCAGACTGCTTGTTCAGAATCCTTGAGGGTGCAATGAAGGGTTGTAAATATGCAGCAACTATCACAAAAAGACATCTCTTAATTTTTGCATTCTGTAGTTTTCTTTTGGTATTCAGATTGTTATTTGTTTCCCAGTTGTACACAGTTATTGTTTCTCAGTTTATCTAGTACCTTGATCAGGTCCTTTGAATAAATGCTTGCTTGTATGTTGCATTTAGTCATTACATAATGTCAATTCTTTCTAATTGTAAATGAGAAAATAAGTATAATCAATTTAGTGCACAGAGACAGCAATTTTCTTAATAAAAGTAAACTATTTTCATTGCATTGTACCATCTACTGTTGCTAGCAGAAGTACCTTTTCTCTTTTGATAAAAAGATTGGATTTGGGATTTGAGCAAATCAGAGTCAGGAGAGACAATGGCCCCATATTTGTTCCAGAGACCATTGTGCCATGTTCCTTTCAAGAAGCCAAATTTAAATAAAAACCCTTATGTTGCTGACAGAAGAATACATTATATATCCCCAACTGAACTGCATGTTCCTGTCTGTAAGCCAATGCATATTTTCCAACACGTGGTATATAAACTAGTTTCATTAGTAAGAAGCAGCAACTGAAATGGAAGTATTAGTTTGCTGACTTTCTACTGTGGAATACACAGTGGTATAGCATTGGAGAAAGTCTGTTTTCTTCCATGATTCTCTTCACATGATTGATATGGAATCTTAGAATTATTTCGGAAGGGACCTTAAGGATTATCTCATTCCAACCCCCCTGCCATGGGCAGAAACACTTTTCACTAGACTAGGTTGCTCAGAGCCCCATCCAGCCTGGCCTTGAACAATTCCAAGGGGCAGGCTATCCTCATCTTCTCTTGGCACCCTGTCCCAGTGCTTTACCACCCTGCCAGCAAAGACCTAATCTAAACCCACACTCGAAAGAGAGTAGTGTTTCCTTACAGGAGAGGTGCTTCATCCCTCTAATCATTTTGGTGGCCCTCCTCTGGACTTGCTCAAACAGGTCAATGTCATTCCTGCGTTTGTCTTTTTTCACATGAAACCAAGGCTAGATCAAGGTAGTGCTGGAAAGAACAGAATAATTTTAGTGAATTCTGATACTAGTGATAGAAAAGTGACTATGTACCACATTCCTCTAAAAGACAGTACCACCAAGTCTAATCACTGAGATAAAAGGAAAATGGAGTTCACATTGTAAAGACTCGAGAGTGTCAGAGGCAGATACTTTGGATTTCTGGCAACTGAACAGATATTTGCGTACTTCCCACACTGATTGATTTTCTTACAAAAAGGAGAAGAGCAGTGTACTGTCTGGCAAGGTACAATTTTGGATACAAAGAACATATTTCTGTGTTATCAGAGTTATGAGGGCTTTGTCATAAATATAGTCAGAGGTTAAAAGTGATGAGACAGCTGAGATGAACTGAGGAAAAGCTGTCAAGTGACTTCTATAGTTAGACTTGGGACTGCAGGAGGAGAGGTTATTATTTAAGTGCATCAGCTTTAGCTGGGTTTTTGCTTCACTGATTGACTGCCTGTTATACAAGGCAATGCTAGAGTGTGTGAGTTAAAAATCTCCTTCTGAATCTTTGCATTTTTGAGTAGTTTTCGTATTAAAGTGCTTGAAAAACATAGCCATTAATAAATACTTGCCTTAGAACCTATCTTTCTCTTGAGCTTTAACCACCTATGCTACTTATGAAATTTCAGTGTTTATATTGACACTGGTTTGGGTGTAGTTTGTACATTGTCTCTCCTGTTTTCAGTTACATATAAATTTGCCAAAGAATAGCTGTGCAGGCCGACATTTTCCATTTAACTTACTTTAAAAAGATTTAAAGAAAATTCCATTCAGCCATTTCTTAAACAAGGTTAAAAACAAATAATGTTTGATTGTGATGATTTTTAACTTTTTCATTGAGTTTTTCTGTGTCTGTGCTTTGGAGGAACAGCTAGCAATAAAATTAGTGGATAGCTGTTGTTCTGGTGCTGGGACAATGCCTTTAACTTCTATAAGTTTTTCAGAAATCTCAGCTGGCATTTTCTCAGTTGAGACTTTTAAGAGTTTAGTAGCACTATTCCCTGCCAAGTGCTTTCCAGCATCAGCTTTTAGAGGCTAGTCACTGAAGTTACTGAGAGCAGGGATCCCAGCTGCTTTTTCCTGTCAGTTCCTTGTGGGAGTAAAATGAAGAAGGTGGAAGAGGAGCAGTTTCCCTGATTTGCACTGTCCCTGTAGTCAGTCTTTTGAAATGTGGAAGACAGGTCAAATCAATTGCCTGGGTACCATGCTAACCATAGTTTCCTGCATTAACCCAAGACAATGTAAGCTTTCTCCATCTCCACAGTCAAGCTGGTTCTAAGAGTGGCAACTAATCTAAGGTTTTGTTGCCGTTCCTCCCGTGTTGGAGTTTTTTAAGCAGACTGTGAGCATTATCTTTTGGGCAGTCTCATTTTGGAGATGTCATCCTTTGGAGATGACACAATAAAGGATGTAATTCAGATGCCTTTGTCTCAGGGGTTTTCTCCTCCCAATTTCATCATTGTCAGCCTGCAGTTACACCATTGTTTGTTTGATATCTGGCACTTAGGATTTTTTTATCTCTGTGTGCACTGTAGATTTGACACAGGTACACCAGAACACCATTGCTGGTGGATGTATAGCTGCTCATCTAAAGGAATATATCATATCCTATCACAACTTTGCTGGATTTTATCCTAAAAACCAATATAAAGATAATGCAAAATACAGATTTTTTTTCCTCCTTTTACAATAAGGGTGGTAAAACATTGAAACAGATTGCCACAGAGGTGTTAGATGCCCCATGCCTGGAAACATTCAAGACCAGTTCAGACAGAGTTCTGAGCAACCTAATCTAGTTGAACATGTCCCTGCTGATTGCTGGCTCTTGGGCTAAATGACCTTTAAAAGTCCCTTCCAGCCCAAACCAAAGTGTGATTCTGTGGATGCAGATTCTATGGCAAAACCTTCCAATACTGCCTCATGAGGAAATCAGGATGCATTGCAGAAATTGTGGAGATGCAGCATGAATATAAGCTGAGTGTTGTAAAGTAGAGCTAGAAATTGATTAAAATGGTGGTGTACGGGCAAATGCTATGTTGTTTAAAAGGCATATTATGTGACCGGAGAAGCGTATCCTGTCTTACAAACCCTTAATGTGCCTTACATTCCATGCCTTTTTTTTAAATCTATTTTTCAGTAATTTTTACCAGCTCAACTGGATAAACAATTACTGTCATTCCAGTCCAGCAGCCTAGAGTGAGAAACTGCACCATAAGAAAAAAAGTACCTATAGTCATAGTAGTGTTTTAAATAAGTGCTCAGGGACAGAAGGCATCTGCTCTCATTAAATATAACAGAATATTTAAATATGTTAAGAATCTGGTATAAGAACCAAGGTTTCCCTGGTTTTCAATGACTGCATAGCCCTGGGCAGCATAGGCAGCGAGTTGTGGGTGTTACAAACTTCATTCTGGTCTGTCTTCAGCTGAGGGGAATTGTGGCAGTATGTGCAATAGGGACAGATAATGATGCTCTGAGAATGGTACTTAGTGCCTGGTACCACAATACTTTTTTCCTCTTCATTGTTTAGTGGCTCAGTTTATCATTCCCTCCACTACTGCATTTTTAATGAGAAAACTATTCATCTTCTTGCAGGTAATAGAAAAACTGAAAAATTGGAAGGAGAAAGAAAAAAGTAGCCAAATAATGTCACCTTTAGATAGTCTTCTAAGAAAAGAAATTCTCCTTGTTGTAGATATGGAAGAAACAGGAAAACTGCAGTCCCTGAAGATTTACCTGAGTCCTAGAAGCTAAATGTGTATTAATGTCACAGTGAGGATACAAATGGCATCTTCTTTCACCTTTCAGGTGGACAGGTTGTTAGGAATCCCTTAAAGGAATATATATCTGTGAAATCAGGCCCTTGCTTTGTAACTCACCAACCATCCAACTGCTTGGAATTTCTGCAAAATACTCACAGACTCTCAGTGAATTCCAAGACCAGGGATAGTAGACAAATTAATAACAACAGAGGCACCTGGAAAAGCTTCAATAGGAACTGAAAGTCTAGAGGAATTTCCAGTTTGAGCTAGCAGTTAGTGAGATTTAGTGGAGTTTTTCAGTAAGTCAAAAGTTTGATTTCTTCTCCTTTACACTCATTAAGATACTGTACTTCATGGTCATAAAAATTGCCTCTGTGTGAAATATACTCACTCATCTTCTTTTAAGTTTCATATAACAAAATATCATATATTGTTAGAGTCTGTTTATGGCAAACCTCCCCGTTGTATAAATAATTTCATATAGTTTCTCTGTAAAATTGGAACATGTTCTTTTGAATGGAGCAAAGGAAATTAGAGAAGATAAACGAAAGTTGTTTTGCTCTGGATATCTTTCAGCTTACATGACCTTGTATCCCTACATCCTGGTAAAATGTCTGATCTGTGACTTTGTCTTTCCCCTGTTTCATAGTCCATTTCTGACCTGGAGAGACGTGCAGCACATTATTGTCAGGACTTCACGTGCAGGACATCTGAATGCTAATGACTGGAAAACCAATGCAGCTGGTTATAAGGGTGAGAGCTTTCTTTCTTCTTTGCTATCACAAGCAACCTGTTATTTGATATTTTTGTTTGACTCTATGCTGTGCATAGTTTGGAGACCTTTCAGCCTCAATCTGAAGGGGCCTATCTTCACTTATCCAAGGAGAACCTTTTAGAATGACTAATCCACAAAACTGTCAGCTACAAAATGCATTGGCCCAATCTTCTTAGTCCCTTTCAGTCCCATATTATTCACTGCTGCCAGAAAACTAAGTAAACTAGTGGTGTTTAATTTTTCCTTTTATACCTAGTATTCTGGTAAAGTAGTGTGGAGTTGAAGATGCAACAATTCTGGATTCCAGCCGTATTCTCACTCAGAATTACTGACCATTTCAATTTAAAATGATGAAGCAGTATTTTCAAATTTCATTTTTATATGATAAACCCTACATTATTAAATGTAAGAATTCTGTCAGATTTTGGATAAAATTGAATTTTGAGCTGTCATGACTTTTCATGGAACAGATACTCATTTTTCAGTGACCTGTTGTGTAGGTTTCTAAAATTTTGTACTGTCTTGTAAATTTGATGAAAGCTACTTCTTAGAAATATTTTTTTCACTTTTGTAATGCAAGCAGAAGCAAACACTTGTGCCATTAAATAGGATATGTATTTTCAGGATGGGTTAAAATGGAACCTTGAATCTGTACAGCATTTTATTTCAAACATACTGTCTTCTGATTTCCATTCACTACATTCTTACTGCTTTCAATTCGTGTTGCATCATAAACAAAACCCTGAAATGGCTTATTTCTAGTTCTCTTTTTATAAAAATTCTATCCAATACTGAAATGCCTCTTATAAGATGAGATTTAATCTGTTTGTGCCAGGATCTCCTGAGAGAAAAATGTAATATACAAGAGTTATCAAATCTTTGCCCTGGTTTCACTTTAAAACTGAAGTCTATATTTAATCTATTTTGGATCAAGGCGCTGCTACCACAGAGCATCTTTAATATATAATTCTGACCTATGACATTTTTGCTGCAATGGTATAGAAACCAAACCAAAAAAAACCTTTTTATTTTTGGATCCAAACCAGTCTCTAACTGCAGAAAATGTATTTAGAAATGGATATTTGATCAGAACCTTCTAATCATGTGAAGGTTCTGATGTTCCAGTGCCTGGTTTTATCCCATTTACAAGTGCATGCCGATACAAATAAAATAGATACTTCCTTAGTAAGTAAATAGATACTGCCTTAATTGCAATAACATTGCAGTATTTGTTATTGTGAAGCGTCTCCCAGGATTTTAAAAGTTTTATCAGGAGATTGTGACTCTATCATCAGTTCATTGAAGCTATATGAAGGTCAGAGCTTTTTTTCATATCTTACTTCCAAAATTCTATATTTTTTAGGTTTTTCCACTTGTTGCCCAAGAGAGGCAAACACCCTGTGAGTCATTTCACAACAGCTGTCACTCATTATCAAAAGACAGGTCACACTAAGGTCACGCCAGCAGCAGCAACAGCATTGGCAGCAGGACTAGCAATGTTGAACCACTGTTGAACGACTGCTTATTCTGAATCCTTGGGACCATTTTTCTATACATTGTAACATGCATATGGTAAGGAAAAGGGATAAAAAAAGGTTTTGTCTCCACTCATCGAAAGTCACAAACATAGATAAGCTCAGCTTGATAACTTAGATTCGGGAAAAACAACTTGTACTGGCAGAACTCTGCTGTAGACTATGGTGAAGTTGAAAAAGAGGAAGACGAGCTAAATGCCTTGACCTCTGCACAGCTCAGGAATCAACCTTAACTCAAATAAAAGCACTAGTTTTAGCTAAATTATTTTGGCAACTTAGGCTGAGCACATGGTTCCAATAAAAATACATCTCTCTTTAAACTCCTGTTGATTTTGGAAGAAGGAGAAGCAAAAGATTTAGTTTAAATCACAACATCCGAACATGAATTCAAAAGGGGATTTGCACACCACTGCTGGCAAGACTGAAACAGGTTTTTTTATTGCACGTGGCAATATTTAGTATAATATTACACTATTATCCTTCACTATCGCCAAGAGTAACAATTAAACTATGGTTTTTCATAGATGAACTACTCTGATCAGACTGAGTTCCTTAAGGAATTGTATCATAATTTTGTTGATAACAAGATCCATATTTCTTCCACAGCATGTTCTTAAGAAGAGGTGGAAGATTTTTTTTTCATTATCTAAAGCAGACAGTCACAAGAAACAATCTACATTTCTTCAGTGCATACTAGTGGAGAATGAGGAAAATAAGAATAAAGAGAAAAACCCGTTTTCCACTTTAGAAATAAGAACTGAAAGGGTGAAAAACAGCAAAAACCTGAAAAAACCTTTCACTCAACAAAGGGTCAGCAAGAGCTGGTAGCTGAAAGTGGGTCAGCATGCCATTTCAGAGGGCTGTTTTGCTGGTCTGCATGGCAACCCTCTCCCTTGCCATAGTCCCTGGCAGTGTTTTACCATTGCAGAACACAGAGAAAGAGCTCACAGATGTCATTACTGGTTTCATGATCTCCTTTTTTTACTCTCTTACATTTCTACAAAGAAGGATTAATTAATGAAAAACACTTAAGCCAGCTAGTGATTTGCAAAAGCGGTGCTTGTTATTTGTTTAATTTTCTGGCAAGTAAACAGTGCTCATTAAATTCATGTCAATAGAATTAACTCAGGAATGAGCAAAAATTTTTACTTGGTGGGGGTTTTTTTTATTGTTTTCTTGTCAGACAGCATGCATCTTTTGTTAGGAACTTGTTATTTTGTAGTTTAAAAAGAAAGACTTGGATACTCAGGATATTCTCTGGTTAGTCAGTTGTACATATAATTTGTCAATAGAGGGTTTTTTAATAATTAAAGCAGTTAATTAGCTGTTTTTATGGAAAAATACTTGAGAGCATCTGTTTTTGTGAAGATATCAAAACTGTTGGTCTGTTTCTGCTATGGCAGATTGGATGCACATCCTTGTTCTGTCAGCTGTCTAGTCAACAACAGAGCATGTAAGTGCATTCATAAAAAGGAAACTGCATTAATGCTGGTTTGTCTCTGAGTTGAAAGATACAGAATGAAACACTGCAATTTTAAGAACAATGATCAAATCATATGAACAGTTCTTTGTCTGCAAGTGAAGCTCCACATACTGTCATATATTGTCTCTGGAGAAACAGACCATTCATAGGGAGGAATACTGCTAATTTGCAGGGGAATTTTTTGAGAACATACTTCACTCTTCCTGGCTCTAAAGCACAGACCATAACACTTCAGTGCAGTCATGTGAAATGCTACTGAAAGATAAGATAAAATGAAATCAAAACTCTTCCAGCTTTTTCAGTTTCAGGCCATTCCTAGGCCCAGTGGAGATACTCTTCCTAGAGAAACCAAGTTGCTTCAATTGCCAAGGAGAAATAACAGAGTTATGTCACATCCCTTTAGGTTAGCCTAGATACCCTTTAGGTTAGTATCTGCTGCTTCCATTGAAGAGTGACCGCTGAAAAGGATTAATCACTTAATATTTTAGAGCTTTTTAATATAATTGCTTAATTACAGTATTTAATAAAACTAGTAATTATATTAGTTGTGAGCAGAGCATTCGCAGTCTGAGAGAGAGAAAGAGATGAGTCTATCTAGGCTCCTGTTTAGGAGACCTAGACTGGACAGATTTATCTTGCGGTAACCAGTAGCCAGGCCCGAGTTCAGAAGTGAGCAAGAATATCTTTACAACATGTGCATTTCAGAGAAGACAAATAAACTATTCATAAACACCTTACTGCGTGTTTTCACTAACTTTAGAATGTAAATAAATTTTAAATCAGTGGTCCAATTTGTGAAGTGCAACTTTGGTCACAACAACCTTGTGCAGCACTACAGGCTGGGAGAGCAGTGGCTGGGAAGCTGCCTGACAAAAGAACTTGGGGTGCTGATCAACATTAACAGTCAGAGCATGAGCCAGTAGTTACCCCAGGTGGCCAAGAAGGCCAATGACATCCTAGTTTGGGTCAGGAATAGTGTGGCCAGCAGGACCAGGGCAGTCACTATTCCCCTGTACTTGGCACTGGTGAGGCTGTTTGTCAAGTTCTGTGATAAGTTTTGGAGCCCTCACAAGAAGAAAGACTTTGAGGGTTGGAGCATGTCCAGAAAAGGTCAACAGAGCTATTGCGTTTGATGAGGAGCTGTTGAGGGAGCTGGAATTGTTTAGCTTGGAGAAAAGGGGGCTGAAGGACTTTATCTTTCTCTGAAAGGATGTTGTAGCAAGGTGAGAGTTGGTCTCTTCTTACATGTAACAAGCCAAGGAGTATAAGAATTGTGACAGGGGAGGTTTAGATTGGATACTAGGGAAAATTTCCTCTATGAAAGGTTTGTCAAGCATTGGAACAGACTGCCCAGGCAAGTGGGGGGAAACACATCCCAGGAAGTGTTTAAAAGATGTATAGATCTGGCATTTGGGGACATGGTTTAGTAGTTGACTTGGCAGTGTAAGGTTAGTGGTTGGACCTGATCATAAGGATTTTTTCCAGCCCAAATGATTCTGTGATTCTAAATAGGCAGCTGACAGCAAACATATTCTTGGAAAAGGCAATCTATATACATGACTGTCTTCAACAGATTGGTGGATACAAAGTCTGAGAGAGACGTTGTCCTCACGTAGGTAGGCATTAGTCTTCTATCAGCTGAACTGGCTAGATTAATCTGAACTTCTTGCATTGTAGGTCCTGGTTGGAAGTAATTTGAAGTCAGGTGNTAAATCAGTGGTCCAATTTGTGAAGTGCAACTTTGGTCACAACAACCTTGTGCAGCACTACAGGCTGGGAGAGCAGTGGCTGGGAAGCTGCCTGACAAAAGAACTTGGGGTGCTGATCAACATTAACAGTCAGAGCATGAGCCAGTAGTTACCCCAGGTGGCCAAGAAGGCCAATGACATCCTAGTTTGGGTCAGGANGCAGCTGACAGCAAACATATTCTTGGAAAAGGCAATCTATATACATGACTGTCTTCAACAGATTGGTGGATACAAAGTCTGAGAGAGACGTTGTCCTCACGTAGGTAGGCATTAGTCTTCTATCAGCTGAACTGGCTAGATTAATCTGAACTTCTTGCATTGTAGGTCCTGGTTGGAAGTAATTTGAAGTCAGGTGAGCATTTAGTTTAGCACCAGGAAAGGAGAGAAGTAAATGAGCTACAATTACAATTACAGTGGAAGTGTCTCCCCCAGCACGGACAGGATGTGTATGATTGGAAAGGTCTGTGTCCTCAAGAATCTCATCCACGTTTAAATACCGCATGAGTCACAGGTCAATATCATAACCTTTATAAGTGCTTCATACAGACATCCTTGCTGCAGCTAGAGAAAATATCTGTGGTGGGATTTGGAAATTAAGATAGCTGAGGAAAAGTGGAGCAAAGACATGCATATTTTAGCAGCAAGTTTAAAATTACTGTCTTTTTACTGGATGGTCACTGTGACCTTTCTAGGTGGCTCTTGTTTTTCTTTCCCGCATGCAGCAGTTCGGTTCCTGGCCATAAATAAAGTTTTCTTTAAATTAATATTAAAAGTGCATTAGAAATTTTGCTTGATATGTTAAACCCAAATTAACTGCCAGGTAACTGAGTTCTGCTAGCCTTGAGTAAGAACTGAAATACCTCTTTGGGATTTGGGGAAGGGAGCTGGAAAATATCTTGAACTATGCAGCCTAGGTCATGGTTATTGAATTTTTTTTCTCCCTGACAGAACTGAGGTTACAGACAACGTTGTTTCCAGTTGAAAGACATATAAGGTCAGGAATTTGTCTGTATAATTCCAGAAATGAGGATGTACAAAGTAGGAATCTTTCAGGGAAGCCAGGCAGGCGTTGTTGCTTCTCCCAGCCTCAAATTCTTCATTATTAAAACTTCTCATTTACTTTTTGGATTTGAAGCACTCTGTTTTCTGTTCCCTCTGAAAAGCAAGGAATGAAGCTGTAAAAATGCAAAAATAGAGTTCAAGCAGAAGCTTCAATCCTGTGTCAAGATACATAAAGGAAAATGGATGGACATCCATCATGATTTTGTCTTACAGTTGGTTGCTTTCCTGGGGTCATATATTGGAAGTCAAACTTACATGTGTTCTAAAATGTAAATTAAATTACTCTAAAGCAGGAGTAACAGCAGGCAAAAGGCAAAATTAGTCTTTAATGTTATGCTATAATAGCACTCAGAATTGTCACCAAACCATGATCAGCATAGCAGACAAAGAATTTAAATTAGTGCCTCAGCTCAACAGCTGAGATAATTTCATGCCTGTTTGTCTTAGATATAAAGGTATATGCAAATGCTATACTCTGCAACTCCCTAGCATTCCAAACATTGCCAAGTAAACTGACAGCACTAACAGTAGGCACACCATGAGAGTGATAACCTTTGACATTATTTCCTTTTAACAAGCCCAATCCTGTAAAGGATTGGGGGGCAGGGAGGAAGCAGAGGTTTGAAAGTCTTCCCCTATGGACTCTTAACCATAAGAGTCTACCACTTACTGTGAAATGTAAATTTCTATTTTGCAGTATTAAGAAAGAAGAACCAGGATCAGTGAATTTAAAAAATGTCTGATAAACTGATACAATTCACCAAAGCAAAAGACTTTAATTATAGACATTGAACACTGGACTTTTAAAAGAAAAGTCCTTGGAAGTTACATGCATTTGCATGCCCTCTTTATGTAGTAATTCTCAATGAGGTACACTTTTGAGAATGTTCTAGGTAAATATCTAGCCATGCTTGTGTCCATCTGTAGCAATGGTGAACATCTTTTGGATGGCATAGGTCTGTCTGTTTAAAAACACAACGAGCACTTGCCTTTGTGAACACCAAAGCCCCTCTTCACTGCTGTTGCACTGCTATAATGCCTTTCAGTAGTTACAAAACTGGCAGTAGTTTTATTATCAGAGTGTGTCCACTTTAATGGAACTAGGATTCAGGCCAGTTAGGAAGCAGATCACACTATCTACAATGTAGTATTTTAAGCACTTAATGTATCCTGTCAGGATGTAGAATTTCTTGTAATAATAGAGAAAGATAAGGGCCTGCATCGGACAGCTCAGCTCAGTTAGATGCCTGAAGTTATTTATAACAGTATCCTTTTTTCCCCTCCAGAAAAATCCACTTTTGAGGATTTGCTTTTAAGTCAGGGACTGCAGAACCTCATCCACAAGGTCTATTACTGATGTTACTGGCCAGCTATCTCTACAGACTTGGCTTACTGTTTAACTTCCTTTCGCTTCAGGTTACTGATCAGCATCTACTACATAGCTCCACAGGGACACTGTGAAGTTGACTTAGTTAATTAATAATTTCTCTAGTTATTCTATTCAGCATCATTAGCATTAAATAATTTGCAATACACTTTTTTGTGATTTACTGCATGTTTGTATATCTTTTTTTCTGCCATAATCTCCTGCAGCTGTATGCTCAGTCAGGAATTAGTTTGAGTGTAAATATCCTGCTGGAACTCCAACACTTCAGGACACACAGAGCCTCTGGGTGGGACAGAACAAGAAGGATGCCATGTGTCTGTTACATCTGACAGCACAGAAATGCTATCTTTGTGTCTTCTGCTAATAATCTGTCACAGTGCCTTTGACTCACCTGTCATCATCTGTTCTGAAATGAAGCCTAGCACAGACACTCACCAAAAGGTCTTGTTATTTTTTGATAGAATGACATTATATTTGTCTGCTTTTGAGCTATCAAGGAATCCTAAATGTATCTCCTCAGGTGAATTTGCTCCTAATAGAGAAGATGGATATATTTTTTACAAGGTGTTGAACAATGCAGTCACAAAGTACCTTTTTTCTTTAAAGAAAAGTTGCAAACCACCATGTTTTCCAGTGGATTTTTGTGCTTAAAAAATAAATAAATAAAAAAGAAGCAATTCAGTTTAAAAATACTACCACTACTTAAAAAATTACAGCTTCTATTACTGTAGATTCTCCTTAGCCAACTTTATTTCAGCAAACATTTTTTTTCTCTCTCCTAAATGCATATAATCCTCAGATTTATTCCATTCACATAAGCTGTCTTATTTCAAGTGATATAAATTAATGTCTTTGGTAAAGGCTTTATGATTTACAGCCAAATGCTGCTGCAGAGAAGTCTTAGAATCCTGCTGCAGAATTTTCATAGCAATCACCAGTCAGCAGTAGTCAGGTTTTCTGTTTCTATCACAACTCTGCTACTTCAGAGGCAGAGAAGTAAGCCAGTCTTCCTGGTCACTGTGCTGAGGTTTTCAGCAAAGCTCACCAGTGTTTTTCGGACTCTGGGTAAGGTATGCCCATATGCAGGGCAAAGTCTGTGTGTGAACACCATGCGTTCTGAGGGCTTCATTAACCTAGTTAATTCATTCCTAAACAAGCTCTGAGAAGTGAATCAGGAGCTGTGGGCATGGGAGAATTGTTATGGCTGTGCTTGGTACTCCTGGGTGCTCACTGCCAACCATGGAGCAGCTAAATCCCAGGACTCAGAGGACCTCTGCCTGGAAGCTGCTAACGCTCATGAGAAGCAGGGAATATTTGGGTGGTACGTGCTGTCACAAGTAGTGCAACCTGACTCCGACAGCCCAAAAGTGTACTTTGCTTTTAGTGCCTTTTGTCAACCAATGTCTATTTAATAACCACCTGGGTTTTAAATATGGGGTTTTAAATAGATAAAATGTATGAGGATGTGAAGGAAAATAGAATCTTGGGCTTAATTTCTCAGTGTTTAAAGATGGTGTGTTCTAAGGCTAATTTTTTAATGACTGCAAAGTCTCATAGCAGTGTCAGAGTTGCTTACAAGCTACTCAGAAAGGTACACTGGCTACTGGAGGTTTAGTTTCTACTGGCTATCCTGCTGGTGTTTCTGGGCAGTCTGTATTTTATTTTATCAGCTAATAGGAACTTTTTGGCAGAAAGAGAAAATGTAAAATACAGAAGCCTCTTCTTTTTTTGTCAAATCTATTATCAGGTAAAGCCATGGTTAGTATATTACTGAATAAATTATTTGTACTAACGCAAAAATCAGAAATAGACATGGACAGAACTGGAAGCTCAATAAAAGCTATTTTTGAAGTCTTCTGTTAGCACCTTTCTGACTGTGAAAATGTTCAAAGGCCTGTTGCACCTCTCCTATGAAGAAAGGCAGGAAGAGGTGGGGTTGTTCAGCCTGAAAAAGAGAAGGCTCCAGTGAGACCTTATTGTGGCCTTTCAATATATTAAAAGTTCTTAGAAGAAAGACAGAAAGAAATTTTTTATGAAGGTCTGTAGTGACAAGACATGGGACAATAGTTTTAAATTGAACAAGGATAGATTTAGATTGGACATAATGAAGGACATTTTTATATGAGGTGCTTAGTAACAGCTGACATGTCTTTACAAAGGAGAAATCATGCCTGACAAATTTAGTGACCTTCTGTGATGGGCCTACAGGATTGATGGATTGGGGCAGAGCAGAGCAATTGACATCATCTACCTAGACTTGTACAAAGTGCTTGACATTGTACCACTCAACATCCTGGTCTTCAAATTGAAGAGACATGAATTTGATGGATGAACCACTTGGTGGGTGAAAAACTAGCTAAAAATGGCCACACACAGATTTGTGGCCAATGGCTCATTGTCCAGATGGAGACTAGTGATGAATGATGTCCCTCTGCAGTCAGTACTGCGGCAGATACTGTTCAACATCTTTGTTGGTGACCTGGACAGTACAATCAAGTGCACCCTCATCAAATCTGCTGACACCATGAAGTAGTGTGGTACTGCTTCATAGTGTGAACACACCGGAGAGAAGGGTTGCCATTCAGAGGGACCTTGACAGGCTTGAGAGGTGGGTTTGTGTGAACCTCATGGAGTTCAACAAAGCCAAGTGCAAGGTATTTACACCAGAATTGTGGCAATCCAAGGCACATCCACAGGTTGGGCAGAGAAGTGATTTGAGAGCCACAGGTTGGGTAGAGAAGTGATGTGGGAGCAGCCCTGTGGAGAAGGATTTGGGGGTGATGGTTGATGAAAAATCAGCATGGGCCAGCAGTGTGCACTTGCAGCCCAGAAAGCCAACCCAATCCTTGGCTGCATTTAAAGGAGTGTGGCCAGCAGGGTGAGGGAGGTGATTCTGCTCCTCTGCTTTGCTCTGGTGAGATCCTACCTGGAGTGCTGCATACAGTCCGCAATGTAAGAAGGATATGGAACTGTTGGAGCAGGTCTCAAGGAGGGCCAATAAGTTGGTAAAAGGACTGGAGCATCTCCTCTGCAAAGACAGCCTGAGAAAGTTGAGGCTGTTCAGCCTGGAGAAGGGAAGGTTGTGTGGAAATCTCATAGCAGCGTTGCAGAAGGGGGCCTACAGGGAAGCTGGAGAGGGACTCTTCATCAGGATCTGTAGTGATAGGACAAGGTGTAATGGGAGAAAACTGAAAGAGGGGAAATTTAGATTAGATCTTAGGAAAAAATTTTTTACTGTGAGAGTGGTGAGACACTGGAACAGGTTGCCCAGGGAGATTGTGGATGCCCAACCCTGTCAGTGTTCAAAACCAGGTCAGATAAGGCCTTAATCTCCCTGAGTGGGAGATGTCCCTGTCCATGGCAGGGGGATTTGGGACTAGTTGATCTTTAAGGTCCTTTCCAGCCCCTTGATATTCTATGGTTCTATGATTTGTGTGATGAGGCAGTGGAATAGGTTGCCCAGAGACACTGTTGATGCCTGATCCCTGGAAGTGCCTCAAGGCCAGGTTGGACAGGGCTTTCAGCAGTTGGTGTAGTGGAAGGTCCCTGCTCATAGCGGGGAGGTCAGACTAGATGAGCTTTTAAAGGTCCCTTCCAACAGAAACCATTCTGCACTTCTACGATTCTATGATATAGAGGCCCTTCAGATTCTCATTGTGCATCTTTGTAGCTGCCACTTTTAAGACAAATGTATTGGGCAACTTTCTGTTTTTCACAGCCTTCTCTAGTGTGGTGATAAGTGTAAGAACTCAATCTTCCTGTATCCATACTGAGTCTTTAAAAAGTCCTGGATTTCAGGGAATTCTTTGGGGCGGAAAGACTTAGTTTGCTGTCTCAGTTAGTTTTAAGTACAAAAATTGAGGGATTGTTCTGTGTAAAATACAAAAATACAAATAATGTGCTTAATTTGAAAACCACGAGGGAGTTGGTTTTAAAAACAAGAATGAAAAAGCATGTTCTCGCACGCATATCTTACTGGCTTGTAAAGCAGTTATGTGTTTCAGAAATCACACTCAGTTATCACAGATTAGTGGTCATAAATTGATGTGAAATAGGAATATGGCTGAAACAAGATGAATTATTATTCAAGATCAGTGTTCTCTTAGAGAGGACATGACAAAACAAAACAAAACAGTTTAATCCATGTCATCATAACATTTCTACCCTTTTTGTCCCTTTAATTCTTGTTAGACAATCATTTTTCCTTGTTGAAACCTGTCAATATTCTAAGCAAATTACGGAAAACTCATAGGGAGTTGTATTACAGCATTATAGAATTTGTTTGTTCTATTTGTAATTAAAATGTCAAACATAAAAGATTGGTGTAGATCGGTTGAAAGTATTTATGGGCAGAGAGTAACTCAAGAGGCTCACATATTCTAGACCTGCTAAGTAACATTTAAGAAAACCATTGTATTAATGGGCATTTTAGACTTCTATTCTGTCAATCTCATTTTGGATCAAGATCCTATAGAAGCATAAATGGACAGATCATTATAGTTCACATATCAAATAGATAAATCTTGTTGAGGAAGCTGCATGTTCCTTGTCTGTCACATTGAAATTAATTCTCTAATGATTCAGTACCTGGTATGTGTCTACAAAATATTTATATTTCAAATGCTACTTTCACAGTACATAGAAGAGTATATATAAAAGGCCAAAAATAGAGTAGGAAGAAAATTTTATGCAAGCTTTTTGTCAGATGAGTAGAATAGCAAGGAAGGCTTAGTGTCTAAGTTACTGATGAGACATCTTGATGACAGGCAATGAAACTGCAGCCTCACAAATCAAGTTTAGCTACAATGAAAATGTTCTGTTTTCAGTGTCTGGGCCCAGTTTTTCTGAAGTCTGCATGATTGTTATGATTTATCAACACCAGCTATTCATATTTCTCATAGTCAAGTCAAATGGGATATATATCCTAACTTCAGATTTGAGGGTAGCTTTGCATACTCTGTATGTAAATGAGAAAGTTACTGGATTTTCAATAGCAATTTCAGACAAAAACTAGTAGATTATGAAAAAGCTGGGGAAGTCTCTCCAGCGGCTGAGAAGTCCTTGTTTTCATGGTGCAATAATGAAGGAATTGCACCAGGGATAAATAAATGGACTTTGGCCCTGGGAAGTGTTTTTTCTTTATTGATAAAAAGATTAAAGAGATTGGCTAAAACTCAGCATTTACTTTGTGTTGTGGGAGGCAAGTTTTTCTCTGAAACATGCCCTGCATCTGTAAGGCTCTGCGTGTGCCTGTGATTTTGCAGAAGTGAAATGATCAATTAGTATTGCTGCATGAGTGGAGCTCTATCAATGGACACCTTGGTCACATAAGGAGATCACATTTTTCAACCCTTCAGCTGAATAAAAGCAATAGTCTACTCCTCAGTCACCAGCTTAAATTGTACCAGCTTTGTATTCATATTTTGTTAGTTGAAGACAAATACCATTTTACAAAACAGCCCAATACCCCCTCTGACATGCTTAATGATTCCTAGCAACAACTGAGCCCAGTAGCAATTCACAGCAGTGATAATGTAGAGCACATAAGTGGGTAGGTGCAAGGTCTGGAGGCATTTTGCACTTGCAGTTAGCTTATCTCACTCTGCAGTCATCATTACCTTTCAGATAGTTCTTTTGATTAATCTGGGCTAGCAAAGTCAACTCAGTATCTTCTGCATACAAATCAGTGGCAGTTCCAGGTGTTTCCTAGAAGACATTTATAGTTCCATGCAGACGTTCAGGTTACTTTTAACCTTTGGGGCCGGCACCTTTCCATATATAGTTCATAGGAGTACTAGGATGTACACAGATGAAAAAGCACAATGTGAAGGTAGTAGAGAGCAAAATCTGTTTTCTTCTCTAAGACACAACTACTTTGTTTAACTCTGTGATTCTTTCCTACGTTGCTGTAATTCAGTCTTTGAAAATTATGGGCCTCTACTGGTACCTTCAGCTGCTAACCAACCCTCTGGATCAAGGGCTTTGAATTGGAAATGTTTTGGACAGCCAAATGTCAGTCCACATGGGAGGATTTAAGAGTAACCCTGTCTGTCAGGAAGTTTATATTTCAATGGGAAGACCTTTCAAGGAAAAAAGTATTTGTTTCATCTGATTAAAAAAACCCATCAGGTGCAGAACTCATCACTACACTGCTGCTCTCATGCAAGAGATTTTAAACATTGAATCATGGACAGTTAACACAGCCACATAACCTTGAGTGGTAATTTTTATTCCTGGATGAAAATTCGTCCTAAATTCTGTCTTCCAAGTAATTGTTAGGGTAGGAAGAATAGGAAGTTCACTCTGTAGATTTTATTTGCTTTTAATGTGCATATTAGGAAAAAAAGTTCTAGGGGTATATAGCTTAGAAATCACATAAGTTTCCATCTGGCTGGTAGTGGCAACGTTATGTGCTTTTCTGCCCTTATTTCTGGTTAAGAAAAGGTGAGGTGAGGAGAATTTTGGCTCTTTGAGCTCAGAAGATGGGTTGAACACACAGCATTTTAAAATTGGACATCTTGAGCTCTAATTCAATGTAAGTTGCTAACTGTCAGGAATTAAAAATGCATTTTCCGTGGTTTAGCTGAAAAAAAATTTCCATTCATTAAAATTTAATCTCTCACTTTTTGAATGTACTATACAGAATAACAGTGTGCAGTTACAAACCATGTGAGCTAAGACTTTTGTTCCTCCCACTGATCTTCTGAGCAGACAGAAGGATTATTAATTAACATTTTAGTGTAAGAACAGACTTATGTCTTCTCAGATAAATATACACTCATTACCAGATGCAGTGTTTGCAAGATGACATCTAAGACTAAGGACATTTTCTGAACAGGAATCGTCTTCACAATGCAAAATGTTTTTTCATCTAAGTTCTCCTTGTCTTCTTCTGTCTGCTCCACCCACATATAGAAACAAGACATCTCTTTCCCTATGCATTTGTTTTTTGAATACATAAAAGAGAATTCAGAAGGCTGAAGGAGTGCTTATTCTTTTTTTTTCATATATTTTAGTTGTGTTTCATTTTGGAACACAGTGCTTGCCTCATTTGGCAGAAGAGCCGCATATAGTTGTCTCTAAAGGAACATTTCTGTGCTATGTTTTCTTTGGTTTGGGGCTCACGGGGAAGGAGATGGGAAGAAAACCAGTCCATTACACAGTCACTACACCTTGCCGTATTTTCCACTGAAGAATCCTTTTCAGCTGGCAGGTTCAGACTGTATGAGATACTGCCATATTTGGAAGATGTGATCCATAGGCACTGACTTTTTTATGCTTTGGGCTGTATTTGTTTGCAAAGGTTGGGGTTTTTTCAGATATAGTCCTTCGAATTTTGGTTTTGCAATGAATAGAGATTGCTTTCACAAACCCTCTACAACATGCAGTTGGAAAGACTTATACCACGCTTTGTTGCATTGCTGGTTGAAATAGCACTTACAATTTTCTGTGGGTTTCTGTGGTAGCAAGAAAAACTGATTTACTAATATTTGCAATCTAAACTCCTCCCGTGGAAGCTTTTTTCCTTCACCTTCTGCTGCCAGAACTTTATCAAGAGTGCCAGTTCGTCACAATAGAATATCATGGCTAGCAGCTCTTCCAATTCATCAAAACTCTTTTGCAAGTGTCTGTTTTGATTGGAACAGCGACCAAAAACACACATCTCATTCAATGAGTGGTTTTCACCCTCATCATGCAGATAGCTTTAGGGAGATGGTGGATCTACCTGGTTGGTTGGCCAATGGCAAGCATACTGTATACAGGAACAGGAGAGCATCCACATGCTGCTTACACTCAGGGAAGTTCAGAGAATACAATGGTTACAAAATGGTCTGTTCCTTCTTAAATTTGTTGTCTCAATTATCTTCCACAAATACACATGCATGTGTTTAGTAATTGAGTAATGGATGAAAGCTTCCCCTCATTCATTATGCTCAGTCCCTTGTTATACAAAAGGACTGAGCTAAATTAAGGCACATGGACAAAGGGCAGTCAGAGGCAATTTTAGTCCCTGGCATTCTGTAGTTCTCGTGGTAGGGCAATGTAGGTAACACCTCATGTCGCTTCTGTAATAAAGCACTGAACAGATTTATTGAACAACTTAGATACAGTCATTATTGTTCCTGACAATGAGGTTTTGGAGCTTTGAGTGAAAGTAAGGAAGAAGAAAAAAGAACTCCTGTTAGGATGTGACACTCTGGAATTAGTCTATGATGAAACCCATGGGTTTATGCTGTAACTGTATCCATTCTGTTTGTACCTTGCAGTGAGCCACCTTTATGGATTTGGACTGATGGATGCTGAAGCAATGGTGACAGAAGCAGAAAAGTGGACCACGGTGCCTCCACAGCATGTGTGTGTGGAGAACACAGATCGGCAAATCAAGTAATACCCGCTACCAAAACTCTTGCTGGCATAAACTTATGGAAGGAAATTGGGTATAATTTACCCCTCCCTTGCATTGTGTATAACATATCATTTTTAAAGTTATACCAGGGATCTCTGTCACATTTATGGGTGTCAGGTCGTTTGCCTGTAAATGTTGGTCCCAATAGTGCATGGCAAAAGGCCCTAGTTTAAAGAGCCTCACAGAAGGTGAAGGTGTAAAACAGGCCAGACTGGGTAATGATGGATTTTTATATAGATGACACATCAAAGAAGAATGTTTGATTGAGTGCATTTCAGTCACCTTTGCAAGGAGAGTACAGACTTACAAGTCTAGGATGTAATAAGCAAATATGCTTTCAGTACTGTATGATACTGTCTTACTCAAATAGTCTTAGGAGAGTCTCTAGTTTAGAGGCCAAGACTAAACTGCTTTTCACTTGCTGAGACAGGGTCTCTATAGAACCAGGCTTAAGAGCAAAATTCTGTTATGTGCACTCCATGGATATAGAGAGGCACACTTCCAAAGCGTTAAGATTAGTGTTTGATAATTATGTTTGACAGGCTTGGTCCATAATTGGTGTAGTCTGCAAGGATGTCATGCCAGTTTAAACCAGCTGAGTCAGATGCCTTTTGGTAGAGTTAACATGTAATACTTGCTGTTACGTAAGAGAGGACTAGCTATGCCAGGCATTTCCTGGGGTTTAGCAACCAGCTGTGATCCCATGACAATCTCAACAATTCTCAGCTGGCCACTAATCCACAATAATGCTCTGTCCCAAAGGCTTATTCCTATTTTACCTTGTGTATGCGCTTAACAGAAACCCAGGCAGTTGCCATTAGCCATTATCTGCAGTAAAATAATTACCCTATAGTGGTATTTTCAGCTAGGAAGTACATGTCAAAACTAATGATTATAGGCTACTGACTTCCCAGTTGTCCAACATTATCATTCTCTACTAAGCGAAAAAGATGGGGTTGTGTATTTTACACAAAAAGCAAGAAATGTTGATTTTGTTTGCTGTGCTTCTGTTATAGAACAATACGACCTGACAGCATTGTCCGTTCAATTTACAAAGCCACAGGCTGTTCAGATAATCCTAACCACCATGTGATCTACTTGGAGCATGTTGTTGTGCGTATCACTATTACTCACCCTCGACGTGGAGACTTGGCAATTTACTTAACCTCTCCTTCTGGAACTAGGTCACAGCTCTTGGCCAACAGGTATAGTATGACAACCCAATTTCCCAGTACAGTCAGCATGCAGAGCCTGCATGGAGATGTCAGTGTCAGCAAAGAGCAGTCAAGTCATTACAACAGGGTTACTAGAAGACACAGACTAATTATTGGGCAGAGTGAAGTACAAATGAACTCAAAGATGACAATCTCAGTAGAAGCGTAGTGTTAAAACTGTTGAACTTCAAGACAAAGATTAGTCAGTTTCAATAGTTCTTGTGTGGCTCACCATTTATTAGATGGCTAGAAAATGTGAAGAAAACAGGCTCAGTGTTTGTAAGGAAGCTGAATCAAAGTGCTTCTACATATAACTGCCACGTATTTTTCATTTTTCTCCTTTATTACCCTTTTATTTTTGATAGCCATGAAAATTATATAGAATAGTGTATATTGACTACTATTTTTTTAAACCCCTAATGTTACCTGTTTCCAAATCCTTTTTTCAAAGTAAACATACTCAATGCATGAAAGTCTCATAGTAGGACAACACTGAGAAATAGCACTAGCACTCGAAATTAAAGGGTTTGTTTGTAAACTTCACATTAAAGTTTTTAAAAGTTAGCCATCACCTTCAAAAATTTTTTGAAGTTAGACATCAATACAGTGATGAATACTTGCTTTCGAATGTCCAGCCATTTTAACAATTACTAAGGAAAATCAATCTTTTTCCTCATCCTGTCACCTCTGTGTTATGTTCTTGGAGAAACTGTCACAGTGCATCAAATTGTCTTTTCTTTCTTCTGACTGAACTCAGACAAATATCTCTTTGTTCAGTGTATCATTTCTAACATTAGTGCAATTTACGTCCCTGATAAGTGGAGGGAGTCATTAGCAAACTGAAAGACTTCTCAGTGATGTTTCTATTTCTCCAATCTACTAGCAGACATTTTCTTCAAAGAAAACACTAGCAGTCTTTCCCATGGAAATCTCGCTAAATCCATGGTCAAGAGCACCACCTGCTACCAGAGATAGCAAAGGCACTAAGAAAGATCAGAAAACTTTCCAAACTTTACCCCAGTTCCAAATGTGCAAATAAGTTACATTTACAGTAAGCAATGCTTGTATACTTCTCCAACTGCTAAGAAATCTTCTTGCTGATAGGACCATAGAATGATAGATAATTCATTTTTGTTGATGACTTGATTTAGATGACTGCCATCTTGCTAGACATAGAGCATAGCTCCCACAGAAAAGGTGAGGTTAGCTGATGTTGCATATCAGAAACTGCAAAAGCTACCATCTATCAAACCTGCACTCTTCTGTCATCATGCTTAAGTCTTCACAAAAGTTAGTATCCCTAATCCTACTCTTCAGGGCTTTTAAGGACTTGAGAGTGGCCTGCTTTCCAGACTGCTTTTCGTCCATGCTTCCTCAGCCAGAAACACTGCTCATCTAGCTCTGGAGACTTGTATGTCCCCTTATACCTTGTGATAGAAGGACTTGTATTTCCTCTTGAAACAAAGAACCTGTCTTGGATACAGGTGGAGCTCAAATGGCCTTGGTTCTGATTGAAGTGTGAATGACATTTTCATTAGAGATTATGTTAAATTAAAAGAAAAGGTAAACTGAAAATACTCTCGAAGCTGTAGACGGTAATTCACCAAATGGAGAGAAAGTTGTCCTGGAGTTTTGGGGTCCTCTAGAATATCTCCTGTGTTCTATTATGCATGCTGACATAGGTTGCTGATAAAGCACATAGGCACAGGTGTCTCTATCTCCCTGCTGCACTACTGCACTGAACGAAGAATTTGTCCTCTGCTAACCAGTGTGAGACAGGTTTCTCTCACTAGTTATGAAACAGGATTTTGTTTTTCTGTTTGAAGAAATCTTTCTTTCATTTTCTCTTCCATTTTCATGCAGTAGTTCTTCCTCAGTTCAAAATGAAAAAAACCTGAAAGTAATCCAACTAGGTATCCAAACAAAACAATCTTGTGTAAACCCAGTGGTCTTAACACAGCTAACTTCTGGCTCTAGGTTTTCATGTGTTGCAGCTGACTCACAGCAAGTGGGAAATACATTCCAGTATTCACAGTTCACCTCTGGTGATGATTGGTGTGTGGAATAGGTACAAAATTTAATTCGATCTGTCTCTCTGTATCCCCTGCACCTTACAAAGTAATTGCTTTCTGTACGTGCAGTAGAGAAAGGGAATGCAAATGTACATAATAAAATAAGGGGATATTCCGCTCTTTCTTACCTGATAGTATCAGAAGACTAAACAGAAAACCAACCTTAAAGGCCTTTTCACGTTTTGCCACTTCCCAGAAAGCAAATTATTCATGACAGAGCTCATAGGGTCTCACCAGAAATTCCCTTCCACGCAAACTTCAGAGGTATACTGACTTGCCATCACATTGGGCTGAAACAAACAACTCTGGGCTACTAATATTAAGGATAAATGTATATTGCAAATTCTAGGTCTGAAATACCTCCACGAGCCCTTTCTTAGGGTAAAGTGATGGATATGAACACAATACTTTCAAAAATGGTGTTTCAAGGCTTACTTTTTTTGGCCTTGCTGTAAGAAATCGTACAGCTTAGAGGTAGTAATTTCTTGAAATTAGTAGTATGCTGGGTGTTATTGAAGTATATGTTTTAGCATCATGTTATAAAATAAAATTTGAAGTAGGATTGTTGTTATTCTCCAGTATGAAAAATTAGTTATGAGGCATTTCATTTTCAAGTATAAAAAATACTGAATATCAGTGAATAAATGCATTCAGCTGTAAGCATGCATGCAGAGATACATTGGCAGCAAATAGCCTGTTTTTTCTGCTGTAGGCAAAGGCCCCAGAGGCTGTTGTACATTGCTACTACCTGACTGAGATGTTTTTCTCAGACATACAGGACTTTTTAATGCACACATACAGGATTAATAGCAGCAATACCAGCTGTTTTTACTGAACCCAGGGAAAACCTCATTGCTTTACAGTTACTCATCTGGGTTTAATTTGAAACAGTTTGCTGGTAAAATGTTTCTAAGTGCAAAAGGTATATTTTACATGTGCACTTCTCCACCAATTCTGGAAGAAAAGTCATTGTGTGTAATTTCTGGTGCATTGACAAGTAGGTCCCTCAAGGCAATATTTGGCCTTTTTTCTGCATATTTTATCCTTAATGTTGGCATCCCCTAATATGACTTCAGTAAGAAAACTTGTTAGAGGCGATGTGGATTCCTTTGCAGGCATTTGGTGGATAACACTGTCACTGGTTTAAGCCTTATGTGCATTCTTCAAAATCTGCATTACAGGGAACATCTGCTTTGTTGTTTGGAAAGTACTAAACATTATTACATTGGATGAGCTGCAGCAGAGGAAAATACAGGCTGGAAGAGTATTGGCTGGTGTGAGGATGAGGCTAGAGTTAAGTCCAAAGGGAAACAGTATCCCCTTTTCAAAAACAATTGGCCAGTGGATTTGGCAGCGTGGGTTTCTGAGTGTTTTTTGAGACATATCAAGGTCAGTTCGAACAAACATTCAGTACAGGCTGGCTGTGGAGGAGAAGCTAAATACAAAGGGGGTAGGAGAAGCAAACTTAGGGCTCATTTGTCTCCCACTGAAGTCATGGCTTATTTAATTCTTGCCCTTTAAATTTAAAGCAGCTGTTGCCATTTGAACTGCGTAACTGAAATATTTCAGCCACATGGTGGCAACTTTCCAGGCCACTAGCTTCATAAGCTTATATGGCCCTGGTATTAATAATGCTTCTCTTCAGTAACAAAAGAATGTATTTTCATGACCATCTTTTTCCTATCGTGAAACCTTAGACAATCAGTAGATTTTAATAATACCCTCCTCTGCAGGACTCTTAGACCAACCAAGTTATTCTTATCTAATCTTACTAAATTGTTTGCTTCATAAAATGCCTTGGTGATCTGAAGTTGAGGAAAACTTTCTTTATAGGCATGCATCTTTTTTGCAGCTTACATGATATACTCTAATATTAAACAAGACCAACATTTTATGTATCCTAATATAATTAAACATAAGGGCCAACCTTCATGCTGAGTCTCACTGAAAAGGTCTCTGAGGTGGTAGTAATCTAAGTCCACAATGAGCAAACAATAATCCTATGCTTGTACTGTGTCTACAGAGTGAAAGAGTTCTTGGAAAACTATTTCTCCCAACTCATACTTGCTATGTTTTGTTTCATTCATGTTGCCTGTATATTTTTTTTCTCTTGTTTTCCTTTTTTTTTTTCCTTTGGGGGATTGATGAATAGATATCCCACTACCAAGCAGCTGGCTGACCAGTGGAGTGTGTGGAGCTCCTCAGCCTGACATGTCTGCAAGTAGTGATGGATCATTTAAAGTGTGTATGTGTAGTTCCTGGGGACAAGCTCTCCACTCTCAAAGATGGTGATTGCTGTACTAGCCACTATTTCAGGCTGGCAGGCATTGTACACTATTGTTCATGTTATTCCAAACAACTTTATCATGATAGTTCAGAGATATCCATTATTTCATAAAACTAACTGTAATAACCACATGTAACTTGAAAATGGGGAAAAAAAGGTGTGTTTGCATATGTCTTCGTTAGCTCCACATCCAGAAATTTTAAGTCATCTTCCTCATATAGGTAAGAAAGCTTCTGAAATGCCTAGAGTGTTCTCTGACCATTTTTTTTTCCAAATACTTCAGTGCAGGTGGGCATTAGGGTCTGGCTGAAGTTTTGGTTAAGTCAGTTTGAGCTGTCTGCAGTTTCTCAGGGGCTGCATCTCACAGGGAGCTGATAAGTTGACCCTGTGGAGAAGAGCTGCTTTAAGGAGAATAGTTGACCAAAGCACTGTCAGGTACGCAGCTTGGGAAGGCACTACGTAGTCTCTTCAATCTGTGAGCACACTTGAAGTCTTGAGGCCATGCAGACTTCTGGGCAAGGACCACTTGCCTGTGAGGCTGCCAGTTTGTGTGCTGGAGCACATCATAACAAACAAAGACTGCTGCTGTAGGAGAAGAAAATTCCTATCTCTTGCCAGCTACTCCACTGCAGCAACAGCCACTAGCTAGTGCAGGATTTCCAGTCTCTTAATTTATTGAGTTCAGTATACAAGCAAACTTGATAACTAAAAAAAACCTCCTTTAATGTGTTTACTTCTTATTGTTTGTGACAGGTGATGTTGGCGTTGCTAAACAAATCCACTGCCTTTTCTCACATGAAATTAAAAATTGAAACAAATTCTTCCAAGCATTTAGGAATTTAAAGATTCTTTGCTAAATAGCTGACAGACTTGTTTGTTGGGGTTTTTAACACTATTAGAAAGTGGCTAGTTGCCTTCCTCTGAGTATAAAGTTTGATTACAGATTAATATTTCTGCTTTAAATTATGTTCTTGAAGAGAAAAGTTATGCAATTTTTAGGCTGAAGTGGTGGCAGTGGAAGAGACTAAAACTCTTGAATTTGTTTTAAGAAAAATACGCTTTTTATTCTACACTGAGTAGCATGTATTCTTATCTAGACATATGTGTAGTATGTGATGAGTATGGCATAAAACTCCTCAGAAAGAGAAGTGCAATTTTTTTTAATGTGATGCTTTTCATTGTAAGCAGCAGCTTATAATTATATAGTCAATCATGCAGTCACATCCACCCCATATTGAGTGTTCTGTTTCTAAGAAAGGTCCCCTGAGTAATTGAGCAACACAACTGGCATTCTGTTGTGGCTGTGTTAACAAATAAGTTTTAAAAATTCAAATGCTGTTAATCACTTTGGTCTTCTTCATGTACTGTATGTTCATGAGTACAGGTATATAATCATGGTCATAAAAACGATCAGATTATTCTAGAAATCTTACTCAAGTATATTTTAGTCTATAATAATCTGTAATAGTCAATTAGCAATTCACCAGACCATGTGCTAAATTTTATTAATCCATGATAATCTGTGTCATAAGTGTGTCTTTGATAGGAATTTTGACAAATTACGAAATTAAATTCTGGACTGGCTGCATGCTCCTTAAAAGATCCTGTGTATTTCTTTCCAAATAAGAAATGCACATAAGCTGAACATTTGATCATTTCATTCATTTATTTAACACCACTTAAAGTGAAATCCCTGTATTGCCTCATTGGTTCTTTGATTTGAGAGTTTAGTGCATAAACAAAACAAAGCAAAAGTACTTGGACCATTTTGTTTGTCCAAATACACAACCTCAGTCAGTATGTTTCTACTTTACAGTGAAACAGTGAAAACACTGTTCTTTTGACATGTCTGTAGCTTTTTGACTTATCTGTAGAATTTAGACCTTTTTTTATAAAATTCAAATCTTTCCCAAAGAAGTACTCTTTTAAAAAAAACTAATCAACTTTCTCAGAAATAATTTTACCAGATTTTCCCCATTTCCATGAGTGGAAGCTTACCATTCCAGTCACAGCATATTTTAGGTAACAGGATTTTTATAAACACAATATATGGAATTTTTGTCTCTTCCACCCAAAATTGCTCAAAAGAATTATTAAAATGAAAATCCAACAACAATTTAAAATTTCAGAACAAGACACACTTACTTATAGAAAAAGTACTATGGAAAATATCAGACTAATTACAGTAAAAATAAAGAGCAACTAATGTTTCTAATGGATGTGAATAGGAGCTCAGTGAATGCAAAATTTATACTTGCACAGTACTTATATAATCCTATATAATTTGGTTGCTACAATGGCAAAGAGAAATACCTTGTTGCATTGACAGGGTGTTTAGAAAGTAATACATTAGCTATCAGACAACAACAGTGTGACAATTTGAATAATAGTTGGAAATAACCTACATGACTTAAATTGAACATACTTGCATGCAAATTCTGGATAAAGACTGAGTAATAATTTCTACCGTTTCAGTAAATGGTATGGGCCGTGCCTTTGTGAGATCTGCTGTATTCACACAACTGATTTAACAGTGACATGAAACAGGCCCATTCTGCTGCCAAAATATGTCTGCATATAACCTTACAGGCACACACACAGAAGCACTGAACTGTATCAGAAGAAAATCTCACACAATTATCAGTGAAAATTAATCCCAATGTGTATTTTAATTTCGTTTTATAAGTGCTAATAAATCTGACTACTGTTATAGGTATTAGTTTAAATTGGGAACAGGTAGCCCAAACTGAATGGCAAGTTGAACACGAGTCAGCAGTGCCCTGGCAGCCAGGAGGGCCAGGTGTGTCCTAGGGTGCATCAGGCCCAGCATCACCAGCTGGACAAGGGAGGGGATTGCCCTGCTCTGCTCTGCACTGGGGCAGCCTCACCTCGAGTGCTGGGGGCAGTTTTGGGTGCTACAATATAAGAACCACGCTATTAGAAGGTGTCCAAAGGAGACTGCAAAGATGGGGAAGGGTCTCAATGGAAATCCATATGTGGAGCAGCTGAGGTCACCTGTCATATTCAGCCTGGAAGACATTAAGGGGAGACCTCATCACAGTCTACATCTTCCTTAGGTGGGGAAGCTGAGGGACAGGCACCAATCTCCTCTCTGGTGGCCAGTGACAGGATCTGAGGGAATGGCCTGAAGTTGTGTCAGGGGAGTTAGGCTGCACATTAGGAAGAGGTTTTTCACCCATGCTTGGGCATGGATGCTTGGGCACTGGCACAGGCTCCCCAGGGAAGCGGCCACAGCACCAAGCCTGACAGTCAAGAATTGTGTGGACAGAGCTCTCAGAGACCTGGTGTAATCCTTGGGGCTGTCTTGTGTAGCAACAAGAGTTGGATTTTGATGATCCTTCCCAGCTCAGGATACTCTGATTCTGTGATTTTATGTTTGAAATGAGAGCATGAAAATCAGGTTTTGGCTGAGCCGTATAAAGTGCACCAATCGTGTAGGTCCATACAGTTTCTATTGCAAGAACCTGACCCCATGCCTCTGACTGACCAAAGCTTCCAGCAAGAACTATAGCATTTTATTCCTGTCTAGCATGGCAGTTTTTACCAGGAATGTACTACACAAGTATCCTGTTTTCCCAATGTTTGCTGAACTTCGCAAACTTTTGAGAATAAATCTTGAAATTAGTTTAGAAAATAACAGATTCACATGAATTCAAATACAATATTTCTATTGTCTAATGCTAGAGTTTTCTCTTTTTTAGGGAAAAACATTTTCAATCTATTGGATTTTCTACTGTACAGATCCTTTTTTTTTAAAAATAGTCACAGCTATTACCAGTATTACCAGTGGAGTTTTCAAACATAAAGATCAAATAGTCATAAATATTACACAGACATATATACACATATGCATGCATGTATAAATTGATATGCATACATATCTCTGTGTGTATATATACACAAATGTATAAAAATACATACATGTGAATGTATACTTACATATATACTTTTTAAAGTTGATCCATGTGATTATGTTGGAGGCAACAGTCCTGCTTAGAGTGCTCTTCTCATCAATAGTTTTAGGGTGCCAAGCAACACACTGTGAACACAGTGCAAAAATAAAATAAAAGTGCAAATTTTCTTGTGTCTAACCTCTGGCCAGGAAGGGTCCTCCTTCCCCTTCTCACAGGGGATCACAGTCAGATTGCAGTATACTAGAAATTATCATAATCCAGGCCTAAGTTCTAATATCTTCACCCACAACCAACGTAATTAAATTATGGTAATCGTATTGCTTAGATGAAACCACCAGAGGCCATTAGTCTCCCAGTTTTACCCAAACTGAATTCTGTGAAGTGCTTGAAGAGGGTGATACCTTGGTTGTTCGAAGATTGAGGCCAATGTCTCTGTTACATATTACTTCCTCACAAGAAGTGAGGTATTGAATCACTATTGTCTTAAACTTAATTGTTTTCATTGGGTTTAAACCCCTTTTAACTATTCCAATCCAAAGCCAAAAATAAATGTTACTGATATTTTCCAACTTACAAGTTCTTTGTGTTTACATCATGCTGTTAAAGCTATGGAACTCTGTACTAAATGCAGTTTTTCCAAGACCCACGAATCCTATGAAATAGTATTAGCAATCATGTTATTTTTGCAATGAATTTGATGGCCATTCTCTTTTTCATTATAAAAACATGATGGCATGTAAAGACTCTCGTCCATCAAGCAACAAAAAACTGTTGAATGTGCTTGAAATAAGTGTGAGAAAACCATCATGAATGATGTTATGTGAAGGTGCAGATGAACAAACTGGCTGATTAGTGTATTATTCAAGAGTTTGCACACTCAGAGGCATAACTCCCCAGTAAAAAAGTTTGCCTTGAAATAACGTCTTCATTTGTTTTAGGCTATTTGATCATTCCATGGAAGGATTCAAAAACTGGGAGTTTATGACTACTCACTGCTGGAGTGAAAAAGCAGCAGGTGATTGGATCTTGGAAATCTGTGACACTCCATCTCAGCTGAGAAATTTCAAGACTCCAGGTAGGACTCTTAGCACTTATTTGGGCTCTGTGAATTCTGAAAAGTGCTTGCTGTTTTCCACATTTTATTTACAGGTGGAACGTCTCACTGTTTTAGTGTGAAGCCATAGCTGGAAAGAGCATTATTCTAAATTTAAGTTATCAATACACTCTTCATTATTATGGTACTGTTATTTACCTTTTAAGACACATGGTTCACTTTTATTCTGAACTTATTTCTGGGTTTTTTTTAGATGATTTTCTCTCTAAAAAATTTAACATAGAGATCAGCCTCACTCAACCACTGTTGATAGAATTGAATGAGAATTTTAATTCTTTATTTCCATTCTATTTTAGCTGTGTCGTGTTCTGATAGACAGTCTCAACTTTTAAAAAACAGTTCTTTGTCCAGGCATCTTATCTATTGTCTTATTGTCTGGCTCACTAGTCTACATAACCTGATTTTAGCTTTTTAGGATAGTAAACCAGCCATCATAAGCCAAAATTTGAAAAGCTTTTACACAATATGTGATTGATAAGTCCCTAATGGAGACCAAGATAATGTATGATTTTCAAAATTTCTGAGTGGAAAACATCTTCTAGACTCTGGTAACTTTTTACACCGTGCCCAGTGTTATTTAAATGTTAGCTGTTAACTTTAAGTGCAGCGTTTTGAAAATTTTGATTATCTTCCCCTAGAGCTCTGAAAGGAAATACCAACATTGCCAGTGTTTTATTTTTCACTTTATCACCACTGGTTGCTTCTCACCATAGCTTTCCAGTCATGAAAGGTTCTTAACCAAATGATGTTAAATGCACCACTACATGAAGAGCAAAGTTTCCAGTACACTAAAAAGGGGGTACTCACTAAATGTGTTCTGAAAAGCAGTCATAGAGCAAACCTAGTCAGGGATGCAGGAGGAGGTTTTGTATATGGGGTTTTTTTTTGATTTTTAGTGCTTTAGAATTTGGTAGACAGGAGGTATTAAGCAGCAAATAAGTAATTTAATTTTAATAAGATTACTGGAAAGAAACAAAAAACAAGTATTTTCAACTCCATTTTACACTTGTTATTCCTGATGCTTCCAGGTATATCTCTGGTGTGAAGGACAATATAGGGTATTCATCTTTGTGTATACTAGGACCCATCAATTCATCCAGCGGCTATGAAGGACAGCCACAGAGCAACGCTCTTCAGCTATTTCCCTCTTCTCTTCCCTGACACACACCTTGCACTAAATAAGAGGCAGCGTGGAGCCATTTTGCAAACTTTTAATCTGGGTAATTCTCCAGATATGTTGTACAGGCCTTTTACATCACCAGGACGGTCTCAGAGTGGCCTGCTACATTTCCAGCTTTACACTGCAAGGCCTGTTCCTGCACAGTCCTGCACACTACAACTACATATATAATTGTATAGGTCTTACCAATTCATTGATTTCAGCACGTTACATATACTCTCTCAGTGCTACGGTAGCTGATCTAATGGAACTAGTTTCCATTCCTCAGTCAGAACTAAGGCCTAAAGATGCAGCTCTGGAAGGAAAGGCACAGTAAGGCTAGGGAATTGGGAGAAAGTAGGTCTGCAAAACTAAGGGGTGTGGAGGAGCTGAACTACTGAAAGAATCCTGCTGGAGAGCTTACCCTCTGCTTTGTTTTTAACCATAATGTGAAACACTGCTTGAGACTAGTTTGGTTTTTACATGCATTTGGTTTTCACAAGATGCAGTGTGGTTGTGAATTTGGATCTGGTTCATTGTATACTGTCTAGTAATGTATCCCCCATCTTTCTAGAGCAGTGGTTGCCCTCTGATGAAAGCTGTCCAGTAACTCTTCTGTTCAAAAAGATTTGGAAGTGCCTGCCATATATTAGTGGTGGATAAATTCAGCTGTTTGGGCATATCGGGATTAGTCTCTGCACTGAAGAGAACATGAAGTAAACAAAAGGTGCTTAAACATAATTTATGCCTGGTGCCTCTCCAGTTCATGGTGCCTCTCCAGTTTATCACCATAGCCTGCAGTTTATCACACTGATATCATCATCATGCCTGTTTCTTGTTTGTGTTCTGTGCATGTGTTTGCTCAGCTCTTGAAAGGTCTTATAATTAAGAGTTGCCATTTTTCTGTAATCAAATTAAAAAGAAAGACCCTAAGTGTTGTCATATCCCTGCATTGGCAGGATAATGCCACATCTGTTACCTGAAAATAAATTAGGAGTCCAGTTCATAAAAGTAGTGCATGTGTTTTCTACATTTAATTCTGTAGAGTTTATGAAGGTGGATATGTTTGCTCTGAAATGTTGTGATATACCCTTTCTTCTATAGACACAAAATGGGACCTTTGTTACACATCCTTAATAAAAGTAGGGAAAGCCTATTCTAGCCAAACTAAATGATGGAATCAGCCAAAAATGGGGAAAGAAGGATTTTGCCTTAAGTGTGCATACTTTGTTTATTCATTATAAAAGTGTGCGTGTATGTATATATACTTAGTTATTGAAATATTTTCATTGTGCAAATTAAACCTGCCTTGAGGCAGTCTTCATTTTTTTGCTAGCAAGTCCCATGAATTTTTCTCTTTATTTACTGAACTGTTCTTATAAGGCAGCTAATCTCCTGAGAGACCCTACATAATTCCTCTTGCTGCCCTTTTGCATTATGTATGCATTCAGAGTAACAATCCTTCCTGCAGTAATGTTAGAACAAGATCTTCTGTATGTGTGAAATCCAAACACAATATGCAATGCCTTAGGAGCATCTTTACCTGTGGTTATTTATAGTAGGTTCTTGCAAACACTTTTTACCAGTGTTCTGGGAGAAATAGCAAACCTTGGGAAGTTGGGTGAGTTTTGGCTCATAATAAAAGATGAGGATAAAAAGACCTGAATAACTTGGCAAAACACACTTTTTTTAAAATTGTATGCAGTGTATTATGGTTTGTATGCTGTAGAAGTGGTTTAAAACAAAAAAAGGCAGGGACTGGACATGAAAAAGCTGTATCTTTGAAAGGGCTGTAGAGATGACTGCATATCTGATTAAAAATTGTTTCCCTGTGTGACTTCTTTTTTAATAAGAAAAATCCCACATGTCTTTAGACAGTGGAATCAGTCTAAAGAACATCAAGATGTAACTTGATCCCACGTCTTTAGAGGAAGAAAATACGTGATTTGGGTCTTTTTAATCGAATGGGTCTTTAGGAGCTGCATGTCACAAATTGAAAACAAGGTGTATGCAGTTTCACAGACAAGGTTATTAGCCAGTAGTTTGGCAGCAGGTGTGGTAGATTCATCAGCAGTTAATTTTTTAAATCACGATCAAATGTCTCTTCAAAGAAAATAAGAATTCAGATGTGAAAAGTGGAAAGGTACTGTGTGACACAACTGCCACATGATATAGGCTCTGGTTTGTAGTTTTCTACTCAACAACTGAGTGTAGAGCAGATATGAAGTGTAGAAATTTTTGTCTCAGAATGATTAGATTAGATTGGCAAGAGACACAGAGATAACAGATTCCCACCTTTAGCCCCAGTATAAACTATTTGAAAGAATTTGTTTATGATATGTCAGTAAGCAAATACAATACAGGTAGTGTATTTGCTTACTGTTGCTTACTGCTAGAAGTATGTATGTACAAGCAGAGATACTTGTCTGTCATGTCAGTGGAGGTTACCAGGTGACTTTGGGGAAAACACAGAAAATCACTTGTAAAGGTCAAATTAATTTGCTTGCACAGATTGAAAAGGTCCAAGTGAGCAATATTTCAAGCTATTGAGTATCATTAAAATAAAAGAAGAGGAAGATTGCTTGAATTTAATTTTCTTGAAGTATACATTATTTTCTTGAGAAGCATCATACCTGGATTGCATTTCTCATTAAATAATAGTTCTCCTTGGGAAGAGTTTTAACCACAGAACAGCCTCCTAAATAGCATTGTTCAAATTCTCCGTGCTTCTCTGATTTCTCTTCGTTTTGATGAAAATTTGCCATTTACAATTAGCTATTCCTGCACAGATTAACATAACCAAAACAATGGGATGATACCAAACTTAAGGCTGCACCTTTTCAAGCAGGGATGTAGTTTTTATGCATCTTTACTTTAGGTATTATCTCAGGCCTGAGTGCTTTTGCTCTTTCTCCAAATTAATTCACCTGGCAGTATAGAGAGAAAGGTGGGGACTGAAAGTTCACCCTTTACCTTCTGACGGCATGAACTGATGACTTGGTATACCTTTATCTTTTTATTCTTCCACAAAAAAACTTACCAGAAAGTCAGATAATGCTTCAGGTGGCCAGCCATTTTTTCTGTCTTCACTCAAATATTAAGACGGTAAAATATTAGTGATGATTTCAGACAGTACAGTGATATATCTGCCAAATAACTGGCACAAATAAATTAGAAATTATGCTGGTTTGAGGGGGACGCTCATGTACTTCCATGGAGATTTTAAGAGAAGCTGTTTCTTATTCATCAAGTTGTGTCCTGCAAGTCAATGAAAGATACTCTTATGTAATCCCTTTCTTAGGTCAGAATTCTGAATACAGCTACTTAGCTAAAAGATCTCAAATAATAATTACTGCACAACAGTGTTCTGAGGGGAAAGTGAAATCCAGAGCAAAACCACCTTATGGAGTACCATATCCTTATTCCAAATAACTATATGCCCAGATGTTTTGTTTATTGTTTATAGTGAGTTCAGCCCGTGGTGCAAACCTTTGCTAGACCTACAAGAGATTGGAGTGCAATGAAAATATAGTGTAAAGATCTGATTGAAGAAAATATGCTTTCTCAGCTTATAATAAAACAACTATTGCTCTTATGTGACAAGCAATGTCTTCCATACCTAGTCATAACAACATGCTTAAAAGTGACTTACTTTTGTAAGACACAGAGAAGAGAAGTAGTTCTGAAAACAGTTCTATGATACTTAACTTCCAGGCAAATTGAAAGAGTGGTCCTTAGTACTATATGGAACATCCATCCAGCCTTACTCACCAAGAAATGATTTTTCCAAAGTGGAAAGAGTGCGCTCTAGTCCAGTTGAAGACCCTACAGAAGATTATACAACAGATGACTATTCAGGTGTGTACGTTCATTTACTCTATTTGTGTGTTTATTGAACCCTTAACGGCTTTAAGGATGACCTGAGAATCTGCATATGAATTAGTTCCTTCACTGAAGATGAGAAGTATTTGTTTCATAATTTAAAGTTAGGTGTTTGAGTTTGTATGTATAGAGTTACATATTTTTAAGCTACAATTAACATGCTATGAAGAATGCACTGTTTTGCATGTAAGTATATAAAGCTATATATACTTTTACACACATATATATGTATGAGAAGAACATTATCTTCTACATCTGTGTTGTTTCTCACTGATCCCTATAGAAGTTTTTCAGCCTTGTCATTAGACTTTAGTAGAGTTAGATTTTTAGCACTGTAAAATAAGTCAAGTTGGCAGCTTCTTACATGTAATACACCATTAGCAATACCATGTGATGAATCTGAAGTATATCTCTGGCCAGCAAAAAGGAGGACAAACTTCAATTTCGTATTTTGTGTTATTCCATTCTCCGTTCATAGCATGTCAGTCGCACAGTCTCTATTTTAGATGGACAGCTGCGGAACTCCTTGCTTTGGTAGGTAATGAAACACTACTCTCTCTACTGTAAAGGTTACTAACTTCTTAAGTTTTTATATGAAGCAAACTCAACACATTTCATTCAGGAGAGAGCAGTGATCCTGAAAGTTGTAACTTCACCTATAGTCATTGTTCACCTGCATAAAGTCAAGACTTGATGATTCTGTCCTCCCATAGCAGGAAGGATCTGTTTGAAAACTCTAAGAACAAAATCATAGAATATCTTGAGTTGGAACAGATCCACATGCATTCTCAAGCCTAACATGAGTTCAGGTGAGATGGAAGACTTGCAAATCAGGGAGTACTAGCTGAGGCTTTTGTAGCATGTAGCAGCACAGAGCACTGGGGCCCTGGTGTCTGGTTCATTGGTCAAGTGGAAGCCATTTGGGCCACTTGATACCCACCCAGTAACCAGAGAAGCCACTGATCATGATAGTCATCATTTATGTTGTCCTGCTCTTTGTAAGTTATTTTGCTAATCATTCCTAATTATGAATCATAGAAGTCTTTGCACATTTCCAAATAAAACGAGGATGCCATACTTGTTGAAAAAGTTTGCCTTTTTTTCTGAATTTTTGAATTCAAATCAAGCCGGTATTCAAGAAACCTCCCTGTCCAACCATCCAGGAGCCACTCCGGCAGTCATACTCTCAACACCTGAGCTAGGACCGAGGCCTCTTCACAGTTACACACCCCACACTCACACAATCAGACCAGGTTTCCTTAGTAGCTCAACCCTAGTTTTCCCATGGCAGAGTCTCAGACTTCCCAGTCCATAGAATAATTTAATCTTGGTGCAATTACTAAATAGCAAAATAACAGCTTGAGCTGAGTGCCTCTGAGGAGGGATCCTGAACAAGGGAAGCCCTGGGCTTTTACACCCTAACAATTTAAGCTCATGACAGTCTCAGGGTCTTTGGCTCTGGCTGTGTCTTTTTGTGTCCATTCACCTGGCTGGTGCCACAGGTCCCCATGTCATTTCTTGCGCAAAAAGTCTACACAGCCTCTTTCTTTGAGCTTCTGCCACCCAGAGCACAATCTTGAGCTCACTGTGCAGGTAGCAAACAGAGCTACCTGCACTAAATGTAGTCCTCAACACAGGGAAACAGAGTAATTGCGTTCTGCAATGAAATACTGCATTTTAATCCCTTTGTCTCTCTGTATTCTGTTTTTATTACAGGTCCCTGCAATGCAGAATGCAGTAAAGTAGGGTGTGATGGGCCAGGACCAGATCATTGTACTGACTGTCTGCACTATTACTACAAATCTAAAAACAACACAAGGTAAGAGAAAGAGCAAAACAACTTTACTTCATTGATTTCTTAGTATATATCTTAACTTTCTTTCCTCTTGTCTTCATTGCAGTCATGGATAATTCATTTTCCCCTGATTTTGAAAAAATTTCTTTGGAGTTAGAAACACCCCAAACCCTAGCTAATGAGAATTTAAAACACAGNCTACAGCTGATGTGATTAAGCGAACAAGATAGGAAGAAATATAGATGGTCAAAAATTATACTGTAGACTGTCTGACATTTGCTGGTGAGATAGCATATATGTAGGGACATAAATGCAAGAGAGTCAGCTTGACGCAGTGCTTTGAAGGGTTATATCTTAATAAACACATGATCATTAGAAAAGCAACAATTCTGAGAACTACTTCTGCTTTGCAGTCATGGTCCAGGAATGTGGTGGCAGGTTATTTCATTAACAATTCTGCCTTCTCTTCCCTGCTGTCTGCAGGATCTGTGTTTCGACCTGCCCACCTGGTCACTACAATGCAGACAAGAAACGATGTAAAAAATGCTCACCCAATTGTGAAACCTGTTTTGGAGGCCATAATGACCAGTGCATGACCTGTAAATCTGGCTACTACCTGAATGAAGTAACCAATAGCTGTATTCCCAGCTGCCCTGATGGGTTTTACCTGGACAAGAGTTAGTATTTCATGTTGGTTTTGTATTGCGGGCTACAGAATTTGATCTGGGGAGGTTGCTGGAATGCTTATGAGCAGGAAAAGTGTATGTTGATGCATCTATCTCTTATTCTATTCCTTTTATTAAATTGTTGCCACGTGTGATCAAGAATGTCCTGAATAATTTTCCTTTATTTTAGAAACTGTACTTGTTGCAGGATGCCTTTTCAGCTGGGGGTACCTGGGAGTAACAGTAGCAGAACCAGGGCAGTTCAAGAGCAAGTCAGCTGAAGGACAGAAAAGATTATCACTACTTGGGAAACGAACAGACAGCACCCACATGCTGACCATGATTCCCCATTCAGCCAGATTATATGGCACCAGAAATGAGAGCAGAGACACTGGCCATGGCCAGTGAACCAGAGCTCTAAGAAAAACAGACTCTTCAGATGAAACGTGTTTGCAAATAATGTTTCTGGCAGACTTAAGCACCTCCAGAGTGATGTGATTGCCCAAGAGCAGTGATCCTCAGTCATGATGGATACCTGCCTTCAGCTTCCTCCTGTGATTGCCAAGTAGACTGTCCATGTTTAATTTCCAACATGTTACAGTACAACAAAAGTACTTAGGCATGTATTCAAATGTGCTTAAAACTGTAGTGATTTTTGTTAGCTTTAGACATTCCTTAGAAGACGAATATGTTCTCAGGAGCTTTGTTCGTCTAGGTACCTAACCTTCTGCTTTCTCCAGCATGAAGCTGTGTGTTTGTTTTTGAGAGTTAGTAAAAACAGGTCCTTAAGTCTGTATTATAAATAGCAAATGTAAATTTTAAGTGTTTATGAAAACTTTTTAATGGCCTCAAAACATATTTTTCTCAGGGTGCAACTATAACTTCAAATGTATAGAAATATTGTAAACCATTTGATATTTGGTGGAAAAAGCTAATGATAGGCAGAATTTTGCTATTTTAATCTAACTTGATGTTGATGTCAAACTAGAAAGTAGTAAGTCATGCAATAATATATTAATATAATTTTATCAAACAAAACTGACCGAGGTTTTCTGGGCTGTTTTCTTTTTTTCTCTTGTAGATAAGATTGTTTGTCGAAAATGTAGTGAGAACTGCAAGACCTGTGTTGAATTCCAAATCTGCACAGAATGCAGACATGGCCTAAGGTAAGGAAATGATGTATGTCTCTAAACATAGTATCTGAAGAAGCAGACAAGGCTGTAGCTACACAATGAACATCAGATAGCTATTTAACCTTGCATGGCCCTCACTTCATCTGTTTCAATGCGTTTAGTCTGTAATAGTGTTCCTGTGTGCCAATTTGGCTGACAACAAAGGCCTTTTTAGAAGGCCTTTCATTTTGGGTAACATAAAAGCCACAGTCATGTGGAAAGCTGGCTTCCATTTTTGACCTACAGTATGTCAGTCAAGGGTTGTTTTTGAAGAAGAGCTAATGAATTGTATTAATCTTTCTGATTCATTCATGTGGTAGTTAAGGAATTATTTTCTAATCTTTATTGTATTTCTTAATGTATCCAGTCATTCACTTACCTCAAGTACCTGAGGCTCAATTCTATTACTGTACATTGATCATGTATTTTAAACAGCAGGGTAGATTTTTCTTCAGAGAGGAACTTAATTATTCTTGAAACTGATAGGTAAAACATACAAAGCAGCAGTACACATTTCAGGCTCCTTTATAAAGAATGATCTTTTGATCCAAGTAGCAAAGGTCAAAAATCTTATAATATTCGTGACAGATTGTATGCTGGCTTAGTGCCACAAAAAAATACCAAGTCAGTATTCAGTATCTGTAGGTATTCTTTTGAATACCACTATTGTGGTAATGTTTTAACACTAAGGTTTCATGTTCCATTAAAGTGGATTTTCATCTCTAAGTAAAAGCTGAATATTTGCTTCTAGAACATTAATAGCTGGATTCCTTTATTGAAATTGAAATATTAAAGAATTTTTTAAAACCTAACCTTCATGTTTTTTTAGGCAATTTTAGCAAACTGAGAGTCATTTTTAGTAACACATTTTTTTTAAATGTGTGGGTATACCAGATAAATGGAGCCTTTCAGGACATGCATTTCATATTCCATAGTTGTTCAAAACTTCCTGCATTTTCTTGGCAGAGGTATCAATGAGCAGAGCCTTCCTTGAGTGGGTATTGAGAGACCTGGATTCCAGATCTGCTCCCTTACTGGCCCATTAAATAAGCCCAGAAAAATTATTTTCCCATCTGTAAAAACATGCTAATGTTATGTGCATTGTAAAGCTCTTTGAGGTGTGTCACTGAGGAAAAACAACACAAAAGCAGAGGTTGTGAAGTTTTGTTGAATTGCTAGTTTATTTTCTAAACTGGGACTGAACATACTCTTGAAAATTTTCAGTGGTGCTGAACTTACCTGACTTCTGCTGGATCCAGTCTGTAAAAACATGTTTAGCACTGAGAGTGGGAAATCGCAGAGCTGATGAGCATTTTTAGAGAAAGTGTTAAATTGGATGAATGCTGAGGTTCCACAGAAGATGGTAAACATGGCAAAGAAGTCCTAGCTTTAAAAAAAATAATTTCAAACAACAAACAAAACCCAAACCCCAACAAACTGCTATAGACACCATGTAACAGGAAAGCAATAAACAGCTACTTCAAGGAATACATGAAAATGTGACTCTTTATGCTATTTCTTTTCCTCTGTTACTCACATTTTTGTGCTCTCTGAAAAGTGCTTGCAGGCGCAATACCTCCATCTGTAATTTCGGCAAATCTCACAAGCCACATAGAACTGGATCTCAGTTAACAAGTCCCTTAGCGTTTTTTTTTTAATGCTGACTCTGTGCCAAATCCTTCATGGATAATTGCATTTTACATGCCTGAATTTTTAGTGCTGTTTGTCATTGTTAATTTTTTGTCTGTTCCCTATTACATAGCAGTATTTTAAAAGTTTATAAACAGTTTCTTTACTTCACCATGGGCAAACCTGCTTTGCATTCCGTCTTTAAGTGATTGGTGTTTCTAAATTTATGAAATATGATCAGTGAAGAAAGCTGGTGAATCCGAATACATGATTTGTTCTTTGATTAAAAGATAATTACTGGATTGTGCACAATCTTCTTGTCCTCTGTTGCCATTATCTGCCCTGTGCTTTTTTTCCTTTTCCAATAGCTTGCATGGCACTAGATGTGCTGTCCGCTGTGAAGAAGGAAAATACCATAATGGCAGAGAATGTGAGCCATGCCACCGTTCCTGTGCAACATGTGCAGGTACCCCACTGACATTTTTCTGCATTATTTTCATTCCTGTATGATTTTACCTCTGGTTTTATTCCACTATATCAAAGTTACAGTATAACATGAATGTTTACAAGCAAATCCTTCATTCTCTTAGTAGCCTTTAATTACATTTTAAATATGGCAAACTTCTTTCAGCCAACAAGGATATATAAGTTTTTAATTGAAAGAGTTTGTATATTCCTCCTTTTTTCCTTTTTCTATCTTTTCCTTCTTTTTTTTTTTTCTAATTTTAGTAGAACTTATTATGATTTCCAGTAATACCTTCTATTTTCTTCCAGGGGTGGAATAATAACTGGCAGATATTTTGGGAGCTTTAGAACTGCAGTCACTTATTTCAGAAAAAGTAATTCAGAAAAATGTAATTGTTTATTCTAACAATGTACCTACCTTCTAACAATTTCTCTTTGGACTAAGGTGCTGGAGCAGATGCCTGTATAAACTGCACACAGGGTTACTTTATGGAAGATGGAAGATGTGTGCAGTCCTGTAGTAGTGGTTATTACCTGGATCACTCCACTGAAAGCGGATACAAAAGCTGCAAAAGGTATGATCAGTGGCTAATATATCTGATATTTGGCAGTATATTAGCTATTACTGTGTTGGAAATGATCATACTTATTAGAAGATAAAAAACACAGTTGACTTCAAGACAAACAAGAAAATGTTGAATGCTAAGTAAATGAGGGAAAAGATTATTATGGTTGTTATTGTTGCTATCATCATCATCATCATCATCATCATTATTATTTTTTTTTTAATTACATGATTTATATTCATACAGGTCCTATTAAAGTATTTTTTCTGGTATATGTGTGTGACCTTCACTCTAGAACAGCCTGTAGTGAGAGTGTAAGTAGATTTGCACAGAAGCGTAAAATTTACAAATCTGACACAGGATATGCTTTTATTAATAGGAAACAAAAATAGTAAAACTACAGGTTTTTTTCATTGCAAGTTAATTACTATTTATAGAGACCACTTCAGTTCTTCCACTGCATATTCACAAACATAGCACAGGTCTATTTCTAAACTACTGTCCAAAATAGCTTACCTGACTCAAGTGTACGAATGGCTGGATAAATCTTGGGCAAAGCTTTGCTGTGCAAGGAAGGAACATTTTTTTCTATTCCACACTTTGTTAAACAAGTATCATTTGTTGCCCTTTGGCATCATTTATTACTGACTAAGATCTAAGTTCAGGGCAGGAAGGGAATCACTGTGTGTTTCAGTGTATTCCACATAAAAAGACAGTCAATATGTAATGAAAATACGATGGAGCAAGATGTGTGATGAAGGGACTGGGCATCATGTGAGTCATTTTTATCCTGTAGCTTTAGTTCGTGCCTTTCTGGCACATGTCTGCACCATCAGCCTGATACTTCTGCTAATTGTTTATGCATAGTTCCAAAGCACTAGAATAATGCAGCTGCATAATAAAAAAGCTGGAATATAAATTTGTTAATGGAAAGAAGCAGGACTGAGTTGCAGGGGTAGTCAATTATTTATTATCATAATTAGTAGTAGTAATATTATAGTACCTTATACCTCTATAAAGAGCAAACAAGTTCTTTGCAATACAAAAGAGGTCTCCTAGGAAGTGTTGTATTTGGTGAGGCCAGCAGACCAACTCCTGCCATTGTTTTTCAGATGCGATTCCAGCTGTTTGGATTGCAGTGGCCAAGGAGACAGAAACTGTACGAGCTGTCCAAGTGGCTATAACCTGGACACTGGTGTCTGTGTCGTTGGAACAGTATGCAAGGATGGTGAGTTCAAGTCTCTGTAAAGATCCATTTTGTCACTGCCAGCTTCCTCTTTTACATATATCGGGTTGGTTTGGCCTGCTTCTCTTCATCTCTTAAGTAAGGTCTATGTTACTTTTTAAATTTTTCAGGTGTATGAAAAGAAGACATTTACATTTGCTTGTGTTAATGAGATGAGTCACATCCACTTTACCTGAATTTTCCTAAAATAATTTTTCCCCTTGCCAACAACCTACTTTTCTTTCCTTAGCATTTTTTCAAAAGCCGTTGCTTTCAACAGATTTTTATATGATCCTAGAATACTATTAATAGAATTACATTTATCTATCTCACCAGTTCAAACTGTGAAAATGCTGGTAAGTAAAAATGGTTTAAAGCTCCTGCAGGATTGCTTGACCTGTGTGTGAAAGGGTAGTGAGAAAAAAAGAATTCTGAAATAGGGAGCATGCAATTTAAGGTGGAGATTCGAACTTCCTCCAAATTCTCTGTGGCAACCACAAGAGCCTTCCTATTACATATCATTGGCTTGATTATTCACTAATACTAATTCCTTTTAAATGTCACAATTACAGAGACACTTAGAGAACATTGTGCTTGCCTAAAAATGTTGCCATGTGAATTACTTGTAAATAGAGCCCAATCCAGCAAGAAAATCACATCAGAGCTAAGTATGGGAAGATACTTGACATCAGATACAGTAAAAGATAACAATGGCTTTTGGGTCCAGCTTATTTCCACTGGATTTACTAAGAGTTAAAGAAGACTTAAAAAAGAAAGAGCACAGATGTGAGTCTTGTTTCTGTGGATCTTTGCACTTCCTGTTAGAATATAGGCTTCCAAACTTTGAAAAGTATCCTGTTTATTGTAATGTTACTTTGCATATATTGGTAAACTAGTCATGAGCCCTTTTCATGTCTGGACATTGGAAGAGTTACCATCTAAAGCAAGTCCAACAGACGACAGATAGGGATAGCAAATTAAGTGTAATGCTAATATGTTATTGCAATTGATTTCTGCAATGCAAACATTTGAGACACCAGTTTGGTCTTTAATATGGCTGGATGAATCCATCTTCATTTGTACAGTTGCAGCCTCAATCACAGACACTGTGGTTCCTGAGGGTGAGGACAGCCCATTTCAGTACTGTCACCACCGTTCCTCCAAATGCAGCTCCCATGGTAGGGCAGCACACGCATGTGCAGGCCTTCAGGCAGCTGCACCATACTGGGTCACACCACACAGCACGTGTTCTCAGCAGTCTAGGTAACAAGGGAAGTCCAGAAGGGTTTTGGGATGTTTCTTCTGTTAATGTACAAAAGCAGAGAGGGTCTTGTTTTATTGCCTTACAATCAACTCTACAGGTTTTGCATTTCTGTTGAGAATGTTTTACTCTTTTTCTGTGGTTTGATTGTTTTATTCTTTTAATTCATAAAAATTGAGAGCAAATTCCTTTGCTGTAAATATCACTGTATTCTAATTATTCTCTTTCTAATCTTTTTTTTTTCCTTTTCATAAATGGATACCAATCATTCCCTGTTGGACCACACAATATCTCTTCCTGAAAAAAAAAATGCTGTTGACTGAAATTCCTTTTGATGGACCAAATTTCCTACTTGCTACCTGCTCCTGAATGGTCTCTTCAACCAAATCTGCATGTCTGACCAATTAAACCTTCCTCCATTGTACACGCCGTGCTCTCCAAACCTTCAACCTCCCCTCCTTCTCTTGCTGCTACCCCCTGGAAGCCACGGAAGAGTCCTGGGCCGAGGGAGGATTCTGTATGCTGGTGAAAAAGAACAATCTCTGCCAGAGGAAAGTGCTTCAGCAGTTGTGTTGTAGAACATGTAAACAAAAGGGGTGAACTGACACCTCCCAGCATCCTCCTCCTCCTGTAGACTTATAGATTAATCCATATTACTGAAAAAGGCAAAAAAAAAAGAAAAAGAAAGCAAGCCACCTTTCTCCCTCTCCCCCCTCTTTGTCCGGGGAGATGGTGAACTGTTTGTTGGAACTTTAATGGAAAAACTACAACACGCCTACCTTTCATAACTGGGTGTCTAGTGCTGAGCATCCAGGATCACAGAGTCAGTATTGTGTGACCAAAGCATTTGATGCCAAAATTAACATTTAACCCTTGATTTGATTTCCTGTCAACCTTAGGATTATTCCTGTTGTTTGAAGGTTCTTTTTCTTCCCTTCTTTCCTGCTTCTTTCCACTTCAAGATGTTTAAAGAGTGTTTCAAGAATACAACACAAGTTTACAAGGATTAAAACTAAACAATACAAAAAATTTGCATTAGTCTTTTTTTGTGCTGTATGTATTGACAGGGGGAACTTGAGTTCCTGAGGGGATCAGAAACACCATTAGTGCAGGACCAAGTTCTGCCCCTTTTGTAACACTATTTTAAAAAATGGAAAGTGAACATTTCTGCACACATTTCTTTCTTACTTCCTCTGCTGTATGCTATTTTTTGTATCACATGCCGTATGTATATATGTTTGCCCAAAATGTGGTTTTGGTCATATAGATTTCATTTTTAGACAGGTGGCTTATTAACAGATATGCTAGGATTTTTATTTTATTTTTTTAAATTGTCAAAGCTATTTCAAATAAACATAAAAAACTCATTGTTCCTGTAGTGGACAAATTTAGAATATACTACTTCTCTTGATTTGCATAAGTGAGAGTAATGTATATGCTCAGAAGTCAGAAAACATTGCTAACATGTAAGAAGTATTCATAAATTATTGTTGTCTTGTAATGTTCATTTAAAAAGGGGATATTATCATACAGATATGTGGAACTATTTCATAGTGCCCATATGTAAATGCCAGTGTGACTATATATGACAGGATGTGTTTACAGGACTGGATTTATAATTGTGCCAAATACACCTCCAGGAAAAATTGCATTTAGGGCAATAAATCAGTGGTTCTCGTGGTGTCGTGATGGGCCTGAATCTGATTTAACTGCTCACAATAGAAATTTCAGCAGGAATATTCCTGCTAAGGCCAATGGAATTACCTCACTGTAAAACAGTCCTGAGTGAGAAGAGAAGTGGCCCCAGCCTTGCTCTTTTTCTACCCAGGCACATGGCTGCCAGTACAAATTTCTGTTTAATTTATCTTCTTCAGCTTCACTCAGCAGACAGTTCAAAAGACAGTCATTTCACAGAAAACAGAAAATTGAACTTCAAAGATACTGTTTACTGGGGATAATACTTAAAACATACAAAGTGTCTTTCTCAGTTAGCTTTCCAGGACATACAGACAGAAAATGATTTCAGCTGTTTAAGCATGTAAATCCTGGAAAATAAAGGGGATCAGAAATTACTGTGGATGTTTTACAAACAAATTAATTCAAACCTTTAGAGGTAATGTCCTTTTTAACAGAGAGCAGATAAACTATTTCAGTGGTTCAGTAAGACAGAGTGCAGTCAAGCTCCTTTGGTGCCCATTACAAATTTCCTGATAAACATTCAAATTAGCGCTAGTTTAACTACTAGTCTGTTACTGCCTCATTTCTCAGTATAACCTGTTTAAATAGAACATAATGCTTTCAAAGTTTAAGTTAATATTATATATGTTATATATAAATATATATTCACTATTGAGATTTAATTATGTAATGGATTGTAAAGAATCTGTTTGGATACTTACAAATGTCTCTAACACTATTATAGAGAAGAAATTAATAACTTTGTTTTCTTTAAAAAAACTGACATTGTTATAACAAAATCCATTTTTACTGAAAAAAATACTGTACATGTGTAAAATGTTCAGTTGTTATTTGTAAAATAGGGTAGTTCTGTTGTAATTGATATTGGCCAAAATCAATGTTATTCCATATTTTATTTTTTCTATTAAATTAACCTAAATTCCTGTTCTTTTGGTCTGGAAAAACATGTTGATCCATATGTTAAACAACTTCCTTGAAGGATATAGGTAGCTCTGTGGTACACAGCACTTAGATACCTGGGTGTTTAATTTTATTATAGACTTTTTTTTTTGTTTAAGTGATGGAATTTATCATTGCAGAAATATCAGGTGTACGTGGAGATCACCTTACATGTAGTAACAGTGGAGCCATGTCTGGACCTTAGTGGGTAACCATGTTGACTTCCTGTGGTCTGTGAGAGTTTGTGATGGATCTAATCTGTTGTGTGTTCAGGATTAAAAAGCAAAATTTATAGGTACCTGTTGGCTCAGGCTGTTAAGAAGGGAGGTTTCACCTTTGCAGTCCTACAGAGCGGCCACTTGCTCTGTAGCTACGGCGTCGTGTCAGTGTCTGCAGCACAGCTCAGAGCACAGCCAGAGCACAGCCAGAGTGCCCAGGTCAGAGCACAGCCAGAGCACAGCCAGAGTGCCCAGGTCAGAGCACAGCCAGAGCACAGCCAGAGTGCCCAGGTCAGAGCACAGCCAGAGCACAGCCAGAGTGCCCAGGTCAGAGCACAGCCAGAGCACAGCCAGAGTGCCCAGGTCAGAGCACAGCCAGAGCACAGCCAGAGTGCCCAGGTCAGAGCACAGCCAGAGCACAGCCAGAGTGCCCAGGTCAGAGCACAGCCAGAGCACAGCCAGAGTGCCCAGGTCAGAGCACAGCCAGAGCACAGCCAGAGTGCCCAGGTCAGAGCACAGCCAGAGCACAGCCAGAGTGCCCAGGTCAGAGCACAGCCAGAGCACAGCCAGAGTGCCCAGGTCAGAGCACAGCCAGAGCACAGCCAGAGTGCCCAGGTCAGAGCACAGCCAGAGCACAGCCAGAGTGCCCAGGTCAGAGCACAGCCAGAGCACAGCCAGAGTGCCCAGGTCAGAGCACAGCCAGAGCACAGCCAGAGTGCCCAGGTCAGAGCACAGCCAGAGCACAGCCAGAGTGCCCAGGTCAGAGCACAGCCAGAGCACAGCCAGAGTGCCCAGGTCAGAGCACAGCCAGAGCACAGCCAGAGTGCCCAGGTCAGAGCACAGCCAGAGCACAGCCAGAGTGCCCAGGTCAGAGCACAGCCAGAGCACAGCCAGAGTGCCCAGGTCAGAGCACAGCCAGAGCACAGCCAGAGTGCCCAGGTCAGAGCACAGCCAGAGCACAGCCAGAGTGCCCAGGTCAGAGCACAGCCAGAGCACAGCCAGAGTGCCCAGGTCAGAGCACAGCCAGAGCACAGCCAGAGTGCCCAGGTCAGAGCACAGCCAGAGCACAGCCAGAGTGCCCAGGTCAGAGCACAGCCAGAGCACAGCCAGAGTGCCCAGGTCAGAGCACAGCCAGAGCACAGCCAGAGTGCCCAGGTCAGAGCACAGCCAGAGCACAGCCAGAGTGCCCAGGTCAGAGCACAGCCAGAGCACAGCCAGAGTGCCCAGGTCAGAGCACAGCCAGAGCACAGCCAGAGTGCCCAGGTCAGAGCACAGCCAGAGCACAGCCAGAGTGCCCAGCTCAGAGCACAGCCAGAGTGCCCCAGGAAAGCAGCACCTGTCCCTCCTGGCCAGACCTGAAGGGCTCCATGCTGCCTTGTTTGTAACCCCTGCAGGATGAACTCCTGCATTTGGCATGAGCTGATGCTCTTGGTAATTTTCCACTTACAAACGGTAATTTACCATTAGTCCCACAGCCTGAGTGGAGAACGAAATGGCAGTTTATCCAGGGGGTCATATATTCAGATGGCATTTTAGGCACATTTGAGGCCATGTAAGGAATTCTCTGCCAAAAACCCCACCACTTCTTGGCCTTAGACATCTCATTGTCAATGACCTGTTTTGACCTGCTTTCAAAACAAGGAGTTAGTCATCATTCCCACAGTTTCCCTGTACATTCTTAGCAGTAGTTTGGTGAGACCACTCCTGGAGAAAAGGTTGCCTACAGTGTTGTGTGAAGAACTGCGTACTTCAGCTCCTGCCTCACATTCATCTTCCAAATGAGCAGACAAGTAAGGATAAATCTGTGTTTTAGGCTGAAAACCAGAATTTTCTGGTGTCAGCACAAATTCTTTGATCATCTTTGTTTGTTATGCCTTAATAGCTGTTGTCAGAGACATGAGAAATTTGTAAGCAGCCTACAGCTAGTACTTGTACCAGAGGATCACTGCAGCAGGATTGCAATTGAAAGAAGCTAGTTTGTTCCTAGCTGCAGTTTTCTTTGGTGATTGCTCCTCCCTCTCTGATTCATCGATGAGTAGCTTGATGTGTTCAGTATTAGACACTGTTGATGACATGCAGAAAGGACACAGACCATATCAGAAAGATCAGAAACTACTAAGTATGAACATAATAATAATTTTCCCTATGTCAGGAAAGACTATGTAGGGCATCAGTTTAAACCTGTTCATTGATTTCATTTTATTTATACCACAAGTCAAAAAGCAATGACAAATTGAAGATGCCATTGTAGTTAGAACATGGTATTTCCCAGTTCATACTTGTCTAGGAGAATCCTTGATCTAAATGCAAACTGAACACATGTCTAGACCTTTTCTTCACTAAAAGTCCCAAAGTTTTTTAACAAAGACAACTATGGTCAAAAAAAAAAAAACAAAAAAGAAGTCATACATGCTGAAAAATGTTTACCGTGCCCCAGACCTGCAGAACATCCTGCAGAAGTCTGTTTTGTGGGGGTGTCATTTCATGTTTCCTTTTCTGCAATGGAGTTCCAGCCTAACTCCCCTTTTAGCTGCAGGTCTTCACCTCAGTCACAAACCAGTACTGTAGGATCAGATGCCAGAAGAGGTCAGTGGAAATCTTATGCTTCTGACCAACAGCTCCTGGGACATTTGGCTTAGCCCTTGCTTACCCACACACGCCTGTATCCACCTCACACACCTGTATGCCTCTTTCTGGGGAGGCTTTGCAAACCTCCCCACTGTGAAGCACAATATTTTCTAGTAAAGATTTCCCTGTGACACTTTACAGACTATGCCAATCTCTGTTGTGATTGCAGCTTTCCAATGTCATGTCAAATTCCTTACAGCTGAATCTACTGTGGCACAGCAGGCTGCTGCTTGTGCCACATGGACAGGTCACAAGGGGTTTGACAGAGGTGTGAGTAAACCTATATGCAGATGCACTAGAGCTATCTACAGCAATTTCACCCATCACTAAATGCAAGTTACAACTGCTGATGATTGAGTTAATTCTCTTAATTGCCATCTGTTACCTTTTTAATGAATATATTTAATGAACTGAATGGTTGTAAGAAAGCCTATTATAAATTCAGGATTCCTGTAAAGACATGTAAGAGATTGCTTGTATGAGTCAAAGCTTTTAATCTGCAGTGCAACTCGCTGAACAATAACTTGTCTATGATCCATCACCCTGCCTTATATTTATATTGGATATGCCATTGTGCTGTCATTGGTACAGAATGAACCAAGAAAACTTCTGCCATTAGATGTTTGTGCAAGATATTTTAAGCAAGCATTTAAAAAGTTTTACAGCATACAAAGAAAAACCTCAGTCAAGTTTTCATCAAAAGGAAGCTGACACACAACAACTTGCATGACCTTTTTCAGAATAAGGACTTTCATTAGGTAAAAAAAAGGGTTGAAAATGTATTTTTGATGAGTATTTTCTTTACCAGGGAAAAAACTAATTTCTGTTTAACATCATTTTAATTATGTTATGTTGTTGTAAGACATTACATGTCTTACTTAAACTAATCTGTGAGATTTCTATTTTTTATTGAAATAGATGATATTCTGATTATTTATTATCACCTGTCATGATACTTTGTTGGGGCTTAAATCCTCTTCATTAGCAAGAACTTAAGAGTTGTAAGTGTAGTGTCCCTGAGAACAAACTAAGCCTCTGAACCTTAGCGTTGCATCCAACCAGTGGAAGTGCAACCACCACCCCCCTTTCCATCATTGGTTCCACACCAATGAGCAAAGAGGATTTGGATCTGTCAAAGCCTTAGACATTGTATGATTTCTCAGAGCACAATGACATGAGATTTTACTGGGAAAATTGTTCTGAAATCCTCAGGATAAAGCCAGAAAGACTGCAATAATGTTCACATGCTGTGCGCGTGTACCAGGTATCACCACAGAGTTAATGTTTAATAGTGAGCTATGCTTGAAATTATCCTGCAGGGCTTCCTTTCGGGATTAAAAAACAGTGTTTACTCATAAAAACAGGGACAATTTTCACTTATAGAATGGGAGTTGTAGTCAAAGGAAAACATTATGGGGAGGAAGCTCTGAGTATTTTTTAAAAATAATTCCAGTAAGCAACAAATGCAGACTCTTTGTGCTGCACCAAAGGCTGGCCTTCATTGGGGTTTGGCAGCAAATACATGAGTGGGTCATGTATTTGCTGCCAAAGATGACCAAGGAAACTTAGAAGAATGACTCTTGTACAATCATCTATTAGTTTTTCTGAGCATTTGGGGGATGTATTTGTTGAAGGTCTTCTGGGAAACCAGCAACACTTTTCAAAGCAAAAAACACTCAGCCATCAGAAAACACAGCAGAGAGCAATGAGGTGATTAAGTACCCATTTTTCCAATCAGCCACGGGGAGTGAGAAGCCAAACACTGACAAGCAGTGAGTACTTGTTTACCCAAGGAGAATTAATGACTCTATCATGCAAATCTAACAGTAACACTGAATGTTTACTGGAGCATGACTAACGTGATTTAATTATAATTCAGATAATACTGCATAGCTTTCCATTTACAATTGTCCTTGGCCTGCCCAGTGCCCTCCTCATGATGCCTGCAGATGTTCTTTGAGATGTGGGTTAGGAGGAAAGCCTAGCTTCTGGTTGCCAGTCCCTATGGATCAGGTTGCTGTCAGGTTGTGCTCATGACTATGCTAATGGACCAGCCTGTGCAATGCTGCTGGATAAAAATACAAAAGTAACTCATATATTCATTCCCAAATAAAGTAGCCCCTTTTCTTACTACAAGAGCAAGGTCATACCAAAATGAAGTTGTGTAAATGTTGGTCTTGCTGTGTCTGCCTTTAGCACAGCCTCTCTGAACACTTTTAAGGCTGAAAGGAGCATTCAAAATTAGCTCCCACTGCTAAACAGTGTCACAAAGCCTCTCTGCAGCTACATCTGAATTAGAAGAGCTGTATCATTTACCCATTTCTACACCTTCAGCATGGAATATGTGATTGTTAAAGGGAATGTAATCTGTAATCATAAAAAGAAAAATGATCCAGAGGTTCTTATTGTGGAGACCAGGAACCAGGGAAGATTTCAAGCAAGGGAAGGTCACCAGTGTCAGCATATGGAGGAGGCTGAACAGTTACAGATGGGAATAAAATCTAGACTTTTATACCACTCATTAAAAGATTTAATTTGATCTGCTTCTTACTTCCGAGAATGTACTTGTATGTTTACGGAGGGTTTCTTTCAGGCTTTAAAATGTCTTAATCTCTGCAAATAAAACAGAAATTGCATTTGATTAACAGTACAAATCTATGTTGTTATATCTCGGAACAATAGTTGGCTTGCTAAAATCTACCCAGTAATCAGCAGATCTCTGTTCAAATCCTGATTAAGTTGAAGATGTCCAGTATGAACAGCCTGTGCAGGAGTTTCTTAGCTTAAGATGGATGACACCACTGAAATACTGTGGTATTTCATCCACATATGTGGTATAACATCCAGCTCTTCCCACTTCAGGTTGATGTCTATTCAAATCAGACTGCAGAAATCCTGCAATGGTCAGGGAAGGCTCCATGTGTACAAAGTATCTCTCCTTGCTATATAACATAGAAGAGAGCCTGTGTTACCTTGGTTGCCTCTGATGTGTGTTTTCCTCCAGCATTGCAAGATTCTATCTTTAATGTACTCCATATGCTTATAACATCAGCTTTACTCAAAGCACACCATATTTGTTTTTTATATTTCACAAGCAGCTACCTAGCTTTCTGAAGCAGTACTATCAGCACTGTGAGATAATCTTCAGTGAGGTTCAGGTGCCTCTGTTCCACTGCCCTTTAGAAGATTCTCAGCTACTGTTTTTTATGAAGAATGAGAAGCTTGAAAACATAAAAAGGAAAAATTCCAGTTGGAAAGCTCAAGAATTGGAAAGGCTGAGCATATTTTTTCCACTGTGAGTCTAAAATTTTGAGAATGCTGTAGTATTTCTTCCTCCTTCAACAGGTGAGAAGGGTACAAACCAAAGCTTTATTGATACAGATGCATAGAGATTGTTCCATTTCCTTTCTCCCTTTCTCATGGGGCTGTCAAATTTCAGGCTATAGGTGAGCAGCAGAACATCTTGCCAGGCTCTGGCATAGATGCTTACACAGGCAAGGGGAGAAACCATTAACCCAGCCAGCTTATGCTTCCAGGCATCCACATAATTAGTACAAATGGAGTTTTAAAGCAAACTTCTTTAAATACCTAAAAAATTAATAGAAATGGAGATTTAAAGGTGATTTTTAAAAAAAAAACTCTTTCTGGGGTCTGTTTATGCCCACTAAATACCACTGAGGGCTGTGGCTCTTCCATGGGTTTTTAACAACAATTGTATTAATACTACATAGCAATGGGGGGAGAGTACACATGGTAAAGGGAAGGGAAAATCCCTTTGTGTTAGAAATAAATAAGGCAACTTTGGCTAATGTGTATGTTTTTATTCTGCAGGGAAAAGCATAGAGGGCTGTGTAAGATAATGGAGTCTGATAAAGGCAATTTCCTCACTTCTGACTGTCATGATTACAGCTAACCTGAGTCTCCCTGTGTGATCTCACCTAATCCTGCAACAAAGGGGCCTTTCATCCTAAAATCATTATATCACACTCAGCACACAGCTATTCAGGGAAGAGATGTTCAATCCTTTTCAAGGTTCTTCTTTGCCCCTTGGCACAAGGGGGAGATTTAGTGACTTAGGAATCAATATCCTATTTTCAGCCTTCTCATTTGTCACTGCCTAGAGCACTTTCGAAAAGAAGACTTCCAATCCTGAATCATTCTCATCACCTCAAATCATAATACCCAAAAGTTTTGTCCCTTCTGCACATCCAAATAGGGAGACAGAAATTTGGTCATTGTGTCATTAGCAGGAGACTGAAAACTGAAGCTAGAGAAATAATTGGAAACCTGATGCAAATTTTGCACAACTGCCAAATCTGAGGGTAAGGGAAATGTCTTCTTCTTGAAAATGTTACAACATGGACATTAGGGCAAGATTTCTTTCAGGGAATTGTTATCAATCAAACACTGAGACCTTCTGCTAAGCAAAGGAGTAACTTTTAAAAGAATCCTCAGGGTGAATTTGCACTGGTTTCTATATGCAAGTTTTAGTTATCTGCTTAAGCTTTACAAATAAATGTTTCTTCAGACAACTTAAGCAGCTGATCCCATAAGCCAGACAAAATAAAATGTATCACAGCCAAACATGAGAAAAAGTAGAGAGCTCCCTAAGACCAACTTACTTCAGTTCTCACAGCTGATGGATGGAAAGCAATTCTGAGCAGTTTTTGTTTGTCTGCTTTGTCAAACCTCTATAACCCATAAGATTATGTACAAAGAATCCAAGCATGAAATCCATATCCAGATTTCCACGAAAGTAAAGCAAAATGGAGGAAATAAGGTAGATTTTTTCACTGATTTTAAGGAAAAGCCATTGTGGCATAGTTATAGACAATAAGGAGCATTTTAAAATTAGATAACATGATATTTTGATCAAACAAAGTGGGGAAGTAACACAACTTGCAATGACTAAGTCTCACAGAGGGACTACAAGAGAAAAAGATTGATGACATCCAGTATATAAAAGTCCATAGCTCCATGCATAAGTGACAGGGATATTCACAACCTCATCGAAGTGATCTCCTGAAATATCATGTGCTGCCAATGAGTGGCACAGGCTTTGGAAAGCAAGAGAGAAGTACAAGATGAAGGGATACTATATGCTGCTCATGCAAAGACATAGAATGACCTGCGGCTATGACCGTGCTCCAGACTGGGACTTGGGAGAGACAGGTTCTAGTTTGCTATTGCAAACTAATTTGATTATATTATTGCAACTCAGGCTTCTGCCTCCTTAATGGGAGACAGTAGTTCTTACCTCACTTTAAAATGCATCATATGAACTGACAGGAACTGAGCCTTAAGTGTAGGGATTTTGTATGCAGTTAGAGGCACAACCTGAAACCTGATGTAGCCCAAATATGGAGTTAAACATTTCTAACTATAGACACAAAAATTATACATTGAAATCATCCTATTATGAGGAACCAAGTCTGTTAACATATCATTATTCCCACAATATCTCCAGTTTCTTGTTTTTGGACAATTGTTTGGACAAATGTTTTTAAAGAAGGTAACAAGGTAGCAGAATTAACACAATAATGAATAATAAATATGAGATAATCCAAAGTAACTGATGATCATTGCCTGATTGAAAGCCATGTGAAGACACATTGCTGAGAGTAGTTCTCTATTAAGTATGCTAGACAGATAAAGAATTTTAATACAGAAAAAAAGAAAAGGATTGAGGCTTTGGCAGCCTGTATTTATCTAGCAAGATTTGTAAAGAAATACACCGTTCACAAGGAATTCTGGCAGATGGTTGAACTGCCCTGTGGAATAGTTTAAAAGTCCTCTTTTTTGAATTTCAGTGTTAACTCTTTGAATATCCACCAAAAGCTATTTTGTTAACATGTCAGATCTACAGTTCTAGATGTGATTTGCAATTCAGCGGGCCAAATATGTAAGTATTTTCTGGTGCACATTCTTAAAATAGTATTCATTAAAATGCTTCAGTTCAGAGCCAGAGAACTGGTCATCCTGGCATTATACCAAGCACAGCTGAAATGAATTACACCACTTCCAATGAAAGGCATAACATAGAAATAACTAAAACCTTTAAAGACTAAGTACGTCTGCTGTGTGTCAACGCATAGCTGAGGCCTATGAACGAGTAGCTCAGGTCCAGGGGATAGGCACACAGGATAAGCNGCTGTCTGGGATAGGGGCATGGCCAGACCCTGATGTTACTGTATACCATCTCACATCACTTTTGAGGGGCAAGCCAGGGGACTTGCTCTCTCCTTCCAGTGGCGAGAGAAAGGGTGGAGGGCAAAACAGTCCAGTATTGTTTTATTTTTGATGTAAATAATTTCAACCTTTTGTTATTAACATTGTAGCTGTTCCTGTTTTATCATCTCATTGCTGTTTCCAGTAAATTGTTCTTATTTCAACCTGTGATTTTCAACTTTTTGTGCCTCTAATTATCGACTCCATCCCCGGAGAGGAAAGGTTGAGGGGAAAGAGTGGGGAAAGGGAAGCAAGCAAGTGGCATCTGGTTTAGGTGAGGTCACAGAATTGGGGAGTACTATTCCTAATCCATGACAAAATTATATATTAAAATCTCATAAAGCATTTGAGAACATAGGATTCCATGTTACATCCTCTGCAGACGTATCAGAAGTGCTCAAGAGGTTTACATTAACCAAATCTGTCAATGGCCTGAAGGTCACGTTATTTTTTCCCAGAAAGTGAGAATTACAAATATTTGGTATTGTGATAGATATGCACCAATACAGGAATGTTTTCTGAGTAACATCTAGAAAAATTTAGAATCCTACTGAATTATATATCTAACAGCTTTTCTAATGTTTTCAGTTTTAGTCCGTTACAAAGTAATCACTCATAAAAGCTGCAGTGTTGCAGTTCAGAAATGCT
>VZTZ01043684.1:0-17500 GCA_013400955.1 Drymodes brunneopygia
TCTGTCCCCAGGCTCTGTCCCCAAAGCCCGCACTTTGCTGCTGCCTTTGTTCTCCTTTCATCTCTCCTTTATCAGGCGCGGCCAGGCAGCGCTTCCAGGCCGGCAATTAACAGTGGCAATTAAGAGTTGCCGAGGTAGGTGTTTCCCCTCCGAAGGGACCTGATGTTTTCCATGCTGAGCAGGAGAGAGATTCCCACCGAGGGAGCTCATTTGTGCTGATTAGGAAATGTTGTCCTTGCTGGAATCTGAGCTCAGGCTAAAAAGTTGCAAAGTATTCAATTGTTTGTTTTTTTTTTTTTAATCTACTGCCAGTCCCAAATCCCTGTCAAAATATGAAAGCCCATAAATTTCAGGTGATTGCTGCCCAGCCTGTGCTTTTCAGAGTCCAGAAAATCAGGTGAACAATGAGGAAAAGCAGCAGTTCCCCAGGAACTGCTGTGATTTTCCCACATCCACTGAAGGGAATGGTTGTTATGGAAAGGGAGGATGTTTGAGCTGTCCGTGGGATGCAGCCACTGCTAAGTAAATGCTGCCTCAAAAGGTGTCTGTTGAGCCTCTCAAATCCTTTAGTGAATGATAAAATGGAAAAAGCTGGAAAATAACGGGAGAAGATAATCTGGACCCAAATGGAAAAACCCATCTGCAAAAATCTAATCAAGCCCCCAGTGACACTGAGCATTTCCAGTGACTTTTAGCTCGAAATTCAAACACTCCTGGTCTGCAGTAATGACGTTTTATGTCCTGTGTACTGAGTGCCAGTGTGGAACTAACTGGGAAAATATGGATTTTTATAAATAAGGCTGGCTTTCAGTACCTGGAAAATAAGTTTAGGTCTCACCCTGCTTGTTCTCAAAGTGATCTAATGTTGAGAGGGAAACAAGAACAGCCTCCACCACTGTCTGGGTGCTGATGAGAAATGATTAATCCAGTCCTGGCTGGAATAGCTTTGCAGGCATCCCCAGGACAGCTGGATGGATGGGACACTCTGTGGAGACGGAGCCCTGTGCAAATAAAACAATGAGGAAATAAGGGAATGTTATTGATGGAGGTTATTTCTCCCTTTACTTGATCATAACAGTTTTATATCTGTGTAAAAATGAATTCTGCTTGGTAATGTGGTCTCTGGGAGTTGTATTTATCCTGTTTATTGCTATCAGGAACTTATTCCTTTGCATAAATTATTCATGGAAATTAGACATGCTCGTGAGGCCTCACTGGTGTGGGGAGGGATGGGGAGCAGGGAGGCAGCAGGAAACTTCTTGGTTTGGGTTCTTTGGAGGAAAAGCCTTTAGAAATCACGGGAAGAGAGGAAAGCCGGGTGGGAGTGGATCACAGCCCTAAATCCTCCTGGGCACAGCAGCCGTGGGGTGTGGCGTGTCCTTGCCACTCAGGGCAGAGCTCTGTGGGGGCACAGAGAGGGCACAGAGCAGCAAAGGGCAGGAGAGGAGGAGCTCCCCCCTTTAGGAAGGCACGAGGTTCATCCCCCAGCCTCCAAAGGCACAGGATTCCGTGCGGACAGAGATTTAACATCCTGCTGGAACATCTGTTCTCCCTCGGCCATCAAACGGGGCTGGCTGGGCATTGGTGATCAGCAGGAGATGGGAAAGGATCACTTCAGTGTCCCCCGTGGGGAGGAGGCTGTGACAGGGAGCAGAGCACTCCAGTCAGGCTCTCCTCTGGCAGGTGCCAGGCAGGAGGAGCCGTGGCGTCAGGGACAGACCCCAGACTGTGCCTTCAGCTCTGCCCCTCTGTGCTCACCTGGCAGGGCAGGGGCTGCTCCTGGCCTTGGCCACGGGGGCTCGTGCAAACCAATTCTCTTCTATTTCAAAGCACATTATTATACTTAAAAGCAAATTTCTTCCCTAATGTGATGGGATTATGATTCAAATATTGTCCCAGTGTGGTTCTGGTCTCAGGAGCTGGGTTTGCAGGGCTGCTGCAGCCAGAGGGGACAGAGCTGCCCTTCCTGTGCCCCAGATCTTCTCTCCTCCCCTTTGCTGTTCCTGCAGAAACCTCTCCCAAGCAGCTGCTGTTTCGTTGCCTCTTTCCAAATGGAAATTCAGGAGGCTTGGCTGATTTGCATTTTTTTGGGAGAGTTCTTGGCACTGCTGGGGTGCTTTTGTGCCCACCTGAGCCCCGTGTGTGTGCAGCTGGATGCTGGACCTGCATGAATCAAACCCCAGGGGTGATGCTCTCAGCAAAGCTGCACAGCCTGTCTTGATCTCCCACCTGGAGCAAAGCTGGGAATTCCTCAGGAATTTCTGCAGCTGCAGGATGGATTTTCTGTGCAGCATTCACAGAAATGCTGTTGGGTTGTGGTGCACACAGAGCCCTGTCCTGGTCTGGGAGAGCAGCAGAGCCCACGCTGAGGCTCCCATGGCTTTATCCTTGGAAAAGAGCAGCTCCCTGTCAGCCCCACAGGCACCAGATTGCAGCTCCAGGGCCTGGGTGTCACTTTGGAGCTGTCAGGTGGCTCATTCTTCCTCCAGAAGCCTGGGATGCCGTGAGGAAAGTGGCCAGGTGCTCTGGGACTTGCTCTTTTCCATTGGCAAGGGAAGAATGGAATATCCTGGCAAAAGCCATGCCAGAAAACACAGAGCAGGGCAGGAGAAAAGTGTGATATGAGTAACTGGCAGCTTCTTCTCAATACACACAGGAATCACTTAAAATCCTCCTCTCACTGAGGAAGAGGGTGAGGAGTCACTTCCTTCCCCGTGGTGTCATTCCACATTGGAAATCTGGTGAAGCAAATCCCCACGGAGCTGCCCAGCCCCAGCTGGGAGCTGCTCCCCACCCTCTGCTGCTTTGGGGATGTTTCCAGCCCCAAACCTTTCAACTCCTTCCCAGCTGAGCTGGAGGAAGCTACAGGAAAAACACCGGAGAGATCCAGGTCAGTTGGAAAGGGTCAATCCCTTATGGAGCAGCTGAGGACACTTGGAAAGTTCAGCTGCAGGAGACTGAGGGGTGACTTCACAGGAACTGCAGCTCCTGCCGAGGGCAGCTCCAATCTCGGCTCCTGGGACAGGGACAGCACCCAGGGCATGGCTGGAGCTGGGCCCGGACAGGCTCAGGCTGCAGATCAGGGCAAGGTTCTTCCCCCAGAGGGTGCTGGGCACTGCCCAGGCTCCCCAGGGAATGGGCACGGCCCCGAGGCTGCCAGAGCTCCAGGAGCGTTTGGGCAGCGCTGCCAGGGATGCCCAGGGTGGGATTGTTGGGGGGTCTGGGCAGGGACAGGGGTGGGACAATGATCCTGTGGGTCCCAGCCCAGGAGATTCCAGGATCCTGTGATTCCATGATCGATGTGCACCGAACCCACCAGACAGAAGAGCCTCAGTCGAGGCACAGACAGCACAGATCAGATCGGTGATAGGAGAAATGATAAAGCCATGACCCCACAAATGACTGGGAGAGGAACAGAGATAACAACTTAATGGGAGCTCACTCGGAGATAAGGAAATGGGGATGGTGAACAGGAGCCAGGAGTTTATTCATAGGGAAATGCCAAGTGGAGAGAAAGAGGTGCTGTGATTGCTGCATCCAACAATGGGGAGAGATAAACTGTGCCCCTGGAGCTGATACCCACATTGTTCAAACACGTTGTCACGCTGCGAAAAGGAGACAAAGCCTCGCAAGGATGAGTCAAGGCTGGGAAAACCTGAGTGTGCCAAACAGAAGCAGCTCCATCCTTCAGTTTATTAAAGTGAAGTTTGTGAATAATAGCACAGCACAAAAATCCCCCCAGAGGGTGCAGATTCCTGATAGCAAAACAATGTCTAATTTTGCAGATAAGCACAGATCAAGATGCAGGGGTAGGAAATTGCAGGCATGGGAGGCTGAGGCTGGCAATGACGCAGGGACTCCATTCCTGATAACAGCAACTCTTGAAAAAGCTCAGGATCTGTTGTCAGAACCTCTAAAAACGAGACACACTCTGCACTGGGGGTCCAGGCTGGATCTTGCAGAGCAATTCAGAGCCCTGGGGCTACATAGAGCCCAAAGTAAGAGATTTTTCAGGCAGCAACCTGAGATGGCATTTTAGGAAATTTCAGATATTCCTGAATTACAGCCCGAGGCAGGGCCACCCACGTGTTCCTGGGTGTTGCCTTGGTGGACCCCAATCCTTCAGTTTGCTCAGGGAAGGAGGGAATTCTGCCATAAATTCACATTTCAGGCAGAAGGAGCAAGGTCATTATGTGTCGGATGCCAGGCTGCTTCCCTAACTCTGAATCCCAAAAGTTCCCTGCTCCTGCCAGCATTCCACAAACCAGGAGCAATCAGCTCTGAGCATGGTGATAAAGGTCAAGGGCAAATAAGAAGAAGGTGCTGGTGTCAGTCCCTCCTTCCAAGGTGTGATTTGGTTCCTCAGACAGTCCCTTTCCATGGAGACAGAAATGACACAAAAAACCCCACTGGAAATCAATCCAAGAATGACCAGGGACAAGGAAAACCCTCCTTCCATCCATTCTGCCTGGAATTTCCATCCCCATCATCACTGTGAGGGTGACAGGGCACGGAGCTTCCTCTGTGCTCTCTGCACTTGGGAACTCCCCCATGGAAGGAGGGATGTGAGATTTGCTAGTTAAAAAGATGGGACCTGCATCTAAAATCCTTGGAAAAGCGTTTTCCTTTGTTATGCTGAACTCACAATGTAATTTCTCCATTTTCTGAATTTCTCAGATTTATGTGCCCTTGTTGGCTGAAAGCAATGGCAGCAACAAGCACAGAGCTGTCCTGCGGTGGAAAAAATCCCCAGGATGTCGCTAAGAAACTGCAAATATTTAATTATCAATAGCTCTGGGCCAGAATCCGTCATGATTAGAGCCCCTCTGTAATCAGTCTAATTGGGAACAGCCCTGAATGGAGGTGCTGGGCTCTCATTGAGGGCTGCTCTCCCTTTCCTGGAAACATCAATGCTGCCTCTGACGTGGGCTCTGCCTATATCTCATTTCCCTTCCCTCACCCCGGCTTTTCCATGAATCTCCAAACCACATCCATTCTCTGAATCACAGCCCCATCCCGTCCTCACTGCTTCCAGCAAAGGAGCTCAGAAAATAATTCACTTTCCTGTAAAATCCCTTGTTTTTATGGGCCCTGGGAGCGGGAGCTGGCAGCAGTTGGGGTGTGGTGGTGACAGCTCAGATCTTCCACCTCCTTCTGCTCTTTGCAAGGGGGGGGCAAGGCTGCCTTGTCAGATTGTCAGGAGCAGGGACCTGCAAGGAATCACTCCCTGGATTTGGCCAGTGATCCAGAAAAAAGGAATAGCACGAGGCTGACCCAAATCTACAACTTCACAGAGATTCTGGTGAAGTGAAACTGCTCCTTTTGGGGTAAAATGCCAAATGAAACATTTTCTCTGACAAGAATTGGGTTGTTTTATATTGGGGGAGTTGTTTTTAATATGATTTGTAGGAAAAGGGGAACTTTAGTCCCCAGCTGCTCACCTGGCTTGTGTTGGAGCTGGGATGGGAACCCAGAGGCTGCATGAACACAACCTACACTGAGATATGGGGAAGAGTCCCAGAGTCCTGGAATGGTTTGGGTTGGGAAGAGACCTTAAAGCTCTTCCCAGTGCCACCCCCTGCCCTGGGCAGGGACATCTCCCACTGTCCCAGGCTGCTCCAAGCCCCAGTGTCCAACCTGGCCTTGGGCACTGCCAGGGATCCAGGGGCAGCCACAGCTGCTCTGGAACAGGGATGGGGAGTGGGGGAGTCAGGAGGATGAGCTGTGACCCTCCTGACAGGGGGATGATGGGGCTCCCTCCAGATGCCCACAGGTGCCAGTGGGATCAGGAGCCTGGCAGGATCTGTCTGCACAGACACCAGGGCAGAGTGGAGAAATCTCCATGCCAGTAATGATCCAGAGTCCCAGCATGGTCAGCAGTGAGGGATCCTCCCTGCCAGGAATCCCTCAGTCCATCCATGCTGCCAGCAGGGAGATCTCCACATAGGGAAAAGCAGTGATTTTCCTGCTGAAATGTGGATATTTCTCCACCTGGCGCCATGTGCTGAGGCTGTCGAAGGATAAATTTGGGCTGATAAATTTCTCCTTTCCTTGCTCCTCCCCCAGTTTCCTGTTTCCTCCTGGAGGGGCACGTGCAGGACTGGAGGAACATCCTGGGTGTGGGGCAGAGTCACCCCCATCCCTGTGCTCCTTGTCCAGGTTCTCGCACTCCAGCTGTGCACCTACAGCTCCTCACAGCTCCAGAACCCACGTCTGGGAGCAGATTTGCCCTCAGCTCCTACAATTCATGGATTTTGGTCCTGCTTTGTGTTGCTTTCCCAGCACTGGGACATGGCCACCATGGGCAGCCACAGGGACAGGGCTGTGCCCACCTCACCCAACACTCAGGCATTTGGGAATTGCTGAATTTGGAAAAGGAGAGAAGAAAGAAGAATTGAGCCCAGCTGGAGGTCAGGAGAGAGGGGAAGGCCAATACCTGCACAGCCTTGGTGTCCAGGTCAGAGAGCCACCCTCCCAGGCTGTCCTTGGTCTCTGCAAAGTGGAGCTGGGAGAGCAGTGGGGAGCACAAAGCAAAGGCACTGAACAGCTCCAGTCCCAAAACAAATCCCACCTGGAGCCAGGGTTTGGGAATTCCCATCTGGAGCCAGTTTTTGGGAGCTCTTTGTCTTCCTCTCCCCCTTGGTGGCCGATTCACCAAATCCCAGCCATGGCTTTTGGGTTTCCCACCTGGAAATGCAGCTTTGTCAGGAGGGTTGGGAGCATGAATGAAGGTTGTCTGTTCCTGGGAAAGAGAAATATTTACTTTATTCCCACAGTAAACGTAGGATAAGCCCCAGAAGCTTTGCTCACCCAATCACACTTCCTTCCTTCTTTTTTCCATTGTTTTTTGTTTTTCTTTTCCATCACCATCTGCCCAGGAAACGGAAACACTCTCCTGCCCTCCTGGGTGATGGAAATCTTCTGAGAAGAGATGGGAGGCGCCTGCTGTGTTCCACGGTCTGGGATCTCTCCTTCCTTCCTGCCTGGGAGGGAGAACTGAGGGATGCAGGGGAGCAGTGCCGTGCTCCTGGTGCCCCTGGCCTTCTCCCATGGATTGGTTGTGGTGTTCCCTCACTGCACAGTACACAGAAAAGTGCTCCTGGGAGTTTTTGTGTGCATCCCTGGGGGGTTTGGCCCCTTCCTTCAAAACCTCTGATTTCTCCCATTTTCCACGGGGATTTCCCTTCAGACCCGTGGCTCTCCCAGGAAGGGCTCCATGGAGAGTGTCCCAGTGCAGCTCTGGTCCATCCATGGGCAGCATTCCAAGCACAGGGAGATGGTGAGCACCTCTGGGGAGGGAGGACAACAACCCCCACATGGCCCATCCCCAGCAAATGCCAAATTGTCCAACACGACAATTTTCCAAGGCTTTTATCGGGAAAAAGTAACTGGGAATGGAGAATGTCCCTTGCTGTGCCCTTCACTCCCAGCCCTGCTGCAGATCTCATCTGGGTTTTGCAGATGAAAGGAAGAAGAGAGGAAGGAGAAGAGCCTCGGACTGATTTGCTGACTGAGAATTTATTAAAATAGACTGGAGCAATTAAAGACAAAAGCTCCCTAAAGTTGGGATGCAAATTGAGGAGCTGGAAAACACCAAAGGAGAGGATCTGGTGGCAACTTGAATTCTGCACAAACCCAGATTTTTCACAGAATCACAGAACTCAATTCCAAGCTGAAGCCAAACTGAAATTTTCAGAAAAGCAGAAACTCGAGGAAGAATTTCTTATGGCTAAAGTGAAAATTAGTTTGACAAACCACAAACATTTCAATTGAAAACTGGGACATCCTCTTTTCTCTCTCTCCTTTTTTAATTAACCTCAAACTCTCAAAAGCACAATGATGGGAACCCAAGGAATGTGACATTGCCCAAGTGTCTCTAATAAATGCACAAGCTGCAAAACAAATATGGATTTGCAAAACATTTTGTTTTCCCCACATTTCCATTTTCCCTGACTAGAAGTATTCCTGCAAAATTTCAGCCAATTCCCTCTCTAATATTCAGCTGCCTTAATGCAATCATTTAATCCTGATTTAAAGGCTGTGAAATGAAGGATGAAGAGCTGATATTTCTCTGTAACCTTTTGAATTTCTATATTCTGACTCCGGTCCATTGGATCCATAACATCCAGATTGCGGGAGCAGAAGGGATTTTTTACATTTATTTTCATAATTTAATGTTTGTTTTAGAAAAAGGAGGGGAGGCAAAGCTGCCAGGGCTTAATCATGCAGCAATCTTGAATCTCACCACGACTGGGGGAGGCAAAGAAGCTTTGGCATCTTTGCTGCAGTGCTAATTTGCATTGAGGAGGATCTTTCCCCTCCGCAGCTAAAAAAGATGAAGTGAGAACTTCCAAAGTGACATTTTGGAATTTGTGTGGAGCTGCTCCTGCTGCCGGGGCTGTGCTCAACGCTCCGACTGGTGCTTTTATTGAGGCAGATCTGTCCAGGGGAATAAATGCTGTGGGGGAAGGTGTGGTGTGGGGGGATAGCTCAGGAAGGGAAGCTGAGCCCACAAATAAATGGAGGTGGTAGGAAAAGCCAGAGTCTGGATGAGCAGGAGTGGAAGGCACTGATCACCAGCCACGAGATCCTCAGCAGAGGTTCCCTTGTCCCCACCCAAGGGCCCTTCTCTGGGCCAAAATCAGGAGAAGAAGCAGTGCTTGCTCCCAGGGCAGCAAATGTTCTGCACCTGCAGCTGAGGCTGCTCCACAGCCCCTTCCCCACTGGGAGGATTTTCCTTCTGCTCTGCCATAGAGCAAATCCTGCCCCTGACTGGGGCAATCACAGGGAGCAGGGAATGACTGGAGAGAAGCCCTGGGAGAAGGATTTGGGTGCAGGTGGGTGAGAGCTGGACCTGCCCTGGCCCTGAAACCCCCCCTGAGCCTGGGCTGAGCCCCAGCCTGGGCAGCAGGGGAGGGGAGGATTCTGCCCCTTTGCCCCACCTGCAGAGCTGCCCCAGCCCTGGGGCCCAGCACAGGAGGGATCTGCAGCTGCTGGAGCCAGTCCAGAGGAAGCACCAGAGATGCTCCAAGGGCTGGAGCCCCTCTGCTCTGGAGCCAGGCTGGGAGAGCTGGGGGTGCTCACCTGGAGAGGAGAAGGCTCCAGGGAGAGCTCAGAGCCCCTTGCAGGGCCTAAAGGGGCTCCAGGAGAGCTGGAGAGGGACTGGGGACAAGGGATGGAGGGACAGGACACAGGGAGTGGCTTCCAACTGCCAGAGGGCAGGGATAGATGGGAGATTGGGAGGAAATTGTTCCCTGGGAGGGTGGGCAGGCCCTGGCACAGGGTGCTCAGAGAAGCTGTGGCTGCCCCTGGATCCCTGGCAGTGCCCAAGGCCAGGCTGGACATTGGGGCTTGGAGCAGCCTGGGACAGTGGGAGGTGTCCCTGCCCATGGCAGGGGGTGGCACTGGGTGGGCTTTAGGGTCTCTTCCCACCCAAACCATTCCATGGTTGTATAAAGGCCACCAGAGCACCCTGGTCCTTGCTCCCCACACGATGCTGGGAGCAGCACAGCCCTGCCCTCCTGCCACTGCCACTTCCACAGGCTCCTGGCTTTCCTGGAAGTTCATCCATGAGGGATTGTGTGAATGGATGTGAGTGTGGATGTGGGGAGATCCTCCCCTTGTCCTCCTCTGCAGCTGCATCCCCTCACCCTGGCAGCTCCTTGGAAGTGGAGCATTGGAATGCCCAAGATGGTGTCTGCCAATCCAGGTGGTTTCCTTCCAATTCCAGCTCCTCAAGCTTCCTTAGAGCTCTTCATTAAGCATTAATGAGAAGCCTGAGGAATGGCTGCCACGTGGTGCCAGCGTGGAGCAGCTCTTGCAGCTCCCTGCTTGTGCCAGCCACACCTTTATCCCGGGAATTTGGGCAGGGGGCACGGGGACAGAGGGAGCGAGTGGAGCAGAGCAGGAGATCACGGCTGTGGTGGGCAGGGAGCTCTGCTCATCCCTCCTCAGAGCCCAAAAACAGGCACAGAGCTCCTCTGAGGATAGGTTTTGGTGGGTCATAGAATTTTGGAGCACTGAATGCACGTGGGCTTGGTAAAAAGGAGCTCAAACTTTGGGTTTTTTTGTTGTTGTGTTTTAAAGGCAGTGTGGTAGAGGAGAAAGGTTTTCCCAGAGTGGTAGAGGGGAAAGGTTTTCCCAGCCTTTGAAGGACTTTGGCCATTTTTATGGATATTGTGATGGAGGAGGGGATGGCATCCTGGATTTCAGGCTGTATGTAATGGCTGGGAGCTGTATTCCCATTTCCCTCCCCTCCTCAGTGTCCCTCAGCCCAGCTGGCTCTGGGTGAGCAAATAGGCCAGTGGAAAGTGTCCCTGTTCATGGCAGGGGCTGGGAATGGGATGGGCTTTAGGATCCCTTCCCACCCAAACCATTCCATGATTGTATGATTGGATTGTGAAAATGCCTGGTTTGGATCTGTAGCAACTCCAGGCCCTGCTGGAAGGGTCACAGGAGGTGCCAAGGGGAGCAGGGAGCAGCAGGTGAAGAATTCCATTTCACCCCCTATGTCTTTTTAAATTCATGGGGAAAAAAACCCCAAACTAAAGAATACCCAGGATTCCTTAAACCCTTCCCAAAGCTCTGCCACATGTTCCATTTCCAAGTCTGGTCACCAGGGGCTGTCAGGAAATCCAGGCAGGTGCTGAGCTCTGCTCCTTCCAGGCGTGGCTGCAAAGGCCACATGCAGGGACTGCTTTGGTGGCTCCTCACTGGGACATCCTATCCCTGGGATGGGCATTGGGGAAAAACCAGGAAAAGCCAAAGCCTTGGCTCGTCCTCAGTCCTGCCCAGCAAATCCTGGGAAGGAGAAACCCTCAGGGAACCTGCTGAGGACCCAAGAGCCACAGGTGACCCAGGCTGGTGGAGGGTTTGTTAAGGAAAAACAGCAGCAGGAAATCCCTGCTCCTGTTGGTTCTTTGCACCAGAACATGGAGACAGTCCTTGGCCAGGGCCTTTGGGTGGTGGCAGAGACAAATCAGGGGAACTGAGGAGTCAGAAGAGGGGGTTTTAGACTGAATCCATCAAGGAAATAATGACAAATTGTGCAGCCCAGCTGGAGTCCCCAGCCTTGTCAGGGAGCCCAGACATGGAATTGCTGAGCTCTCCCCGTGCCTGGGAACCCCTCCCTGCCACTGGCCCCGGGGCCAATGGAGAAGGAGGGGGCAGAGGAGATGCCAAGGTCTGAGAGGAGCTCCCAGGGAACCTGGGAAGCACGGAGCAGTCTGGCTGCTGCCCTGGGAACACTGGGAAAAGCTGCAGTGCAGAATGAGTGAGCAGCCAGGGATGTGCAGAGGGCGAAATGCCTCAGACGTGAGCCTTTTGAAGGAGCTGGCAAACACAGAGAGAGGGTGATCCTGGATTTCCCCAGGGCCTCCTGCCTGGTCCCTCATTAGGAGAGCCTCAGGAACCTTGGCTTTGGTGGGAACACATCACAGGTTAAGGAACAGGAATAAAGAGCAGCAATAAATGAAAGTGGTTGCCAGGAGTGCTCCCCAAAGGTCTGCGCTGGGATTTGGGATGTGTAATATTCCTAAACTACCTGAAGAGGAGCAAATTGAAAGGAGGCAACATTTGCATGGGATGTGTGTTAGAGAGCAGGCAAATCTGAGGCTGCTGCCAGGAAAGGGAGCAGGAATCAACAACATCCACGGGCTGGGAGTTTATTGCACAGGATAAAGGTTGATAAAGGCAAAAGGGAGTAGATGGGGAAATAATCATCAATCCTTCCCATCAGAGTACAGGGCTGAGCTCCAACAAAATCCTTGTTGGGAAGGGGAAGAGCTGGATGAGGCTGTGGAGGCTTTGGTGGGCTCTGATCAGTAGGAAGCAAGGGGAACTCGGAAGGGTGAGGGATAAGGAGCAGAGCAGCAGGAAGGGATTTGCACCCTGAAGGCCAAGGGCCTTCATGGGTGTCTCATTTCAACAGGATTATAGGGGAATTAAGGAAAAAATCAGCTAGGAAAGGGCAGTGATGATGAACAGAGACACAAATCCACTCTCAGAGGGCAGAGAGTGCTCCAGCTTCCCAAGGAAGGGATTTATGGCTGTGCGGAGAGTGGGGATGGAGCTGAACGGGGAATATTCATTGGCACCAAGGTTTCTGGGACAGGGCCAGCCCAAACTGCAAATGGTGATGTCAAAGTTTTCTTTCTAGGATTTTTTACAGAATCATGGAATGGATTGGGTGAAAACGGACCTTAAAGCCCATCCCATTCCCACCTCCTGCCCTGGGCAGGGACACCTCCCACTGTCCCAGGCTGCTCCAAGCCCCAATGTCCAACCTGGCCTTGGGCACTGCCAGGGATCCAGGGGCAGCCACAGCTTCTCTGGGCACCCTGTGCCAGGGCCTGCCCACCCTCACAGGGAGCAATTCCTTCCCAGAATCCCACCTAACCCTACTCTCTTTCCATTTAGAGTCACTTTTGCTTGTTTATTTGGGGTTTTTTTTGTTGTTGTTGTTTCTTTTGGGTTCTTTTGTTTTCTTTATTTTGTTGTTTGGAGGGGGAGGGTTTGTTTATTTCTTTATTTCAGAGGGTTTTTGGTTTGGTTTTAGCAGAGTTTCTAGGAGTTGTCCTACTTGCCAGTCTGACAAATCCAAACCTTCACTGCACTGAAGTGGGATTCAGTTCCCCACGTGGAGATGGCTCCAGTACAGGCACCTGTGTGTGGATCATCCTTGGCACCCCTCAGAGCCAAGGAAAACCCTTGGGCTTGAGCCAGTGAGTCCCCAGTTCTTCCTCCAAGCAGGACAATCAGGATGCAGCCCTGGATTCCCTGGAGGCTTGTAGGACCCTTCCTGACCCTTTCTCCTGCATGGCTGTGGCTGTGCTGCTTGAAGGCAAAGCAGGCAAATTCCAATTTTTCTGGAATTTTTTTTAGACATGTTCTCCCTTCAGCTCCACCCCCACCAGCTCTTCCAGGTGCCTTCACCCCCTGGCCCTGGTGCATCACCTGGAAGTGGCATTTCCCAAAGGCAGTTTCCCAAAGGCCATGGCCAATCCCTCAGCTCAGAGGAACAACTTTCCAAACCCTTCTTTCCAAGCCCCAAGGCAGCTCTGGGAGCCAAAACAATCCAAGCCTGAGGGCTTGGGCAGACCCACCACGGAGGTGCTGAGATGTCCCAGTGGTGGCATTCCCACTGCCCTCGTTTCCATGGGGCACCACAGCACATCACTGCCACCCCCAGGACCCCTGCACCCGGCAGGAGCCTGGCTCTGGCAGGAGCTGGCACTCATTCCCAGCCCTCCCGAGGGGAGGGGATCCCTGGGAACCCCGGGCTGCAGGATCTCATTAACAAGCAGGGCACAGTGCCCGGCCCAGCAGCAGCCCCGAGCCCCGGCAGTGTCACATCAGCTGCTCAGCTCTGTGACAGATATTCCATGGCTCATTATCCTTGAGAGGAATCTCCCTCTCCAGTGCTTTTAAGACCTGGAGAAATTGGCAGTTACTGTTTGCTTTTTGCTCAGGCAGCACTGAGTTCTCCAATTAGGAATTCGTTGGGAGCCCCCTCTCACACGGAGCCCGAGGCCAAACCCGGCTGTGCCAGCGAGCTTTCCCAGCTGACCAAATCCTTGCCTTTGGCACAGCTTCCATGAAAAACCTCTCATTTCAGCAGGGAAGTGTCAGCATTTTCCTCAGCAGCACCTGCCTGCCTTTTTATCAGAAAATGGGGATGGTTTTGCTCTTGGAAAAAGCCAAATTAGGAAAGGAGCAAAGAGACCCTTTGATGTTGAGGAAAGCTGGAATGCTGCATGTGGAGAATCCATGGGGATTCTTCCTAGGACTGCTGAGGGCTTCCCCATCCACTGCCTCCCTGTGCTGGGAATTCATCCTGAGTGTTCAGGATCAGGGGAAATGCAGGGATCAGGGAAAGCTCTGGAAAGACTGAAACCTGCTCATGCAGCTGTCCCAGCATGTCCATGATGTTATTCCCAGGCATTCCCTGGGAATACCCAGCACAGCTCCTGTGTCCCAACACACCATCCCAAAGCCACTCCAGTCCAGCAGGGATGAGGTGCCATCAATTATTCCATGCACAGCACAGGGCTCAGGGATTTCTGGCAAGAAACAGCTCCTTGGGGCCTCTCCCGTGAACATGCAGCTCATTGGATAAGGATCAATATTTGAGGGAGACTGTTACGCTCATTCCAGCCCCAAATCCCAATAAAAACGGGAAGTCCAGGTGCCAGGTGAGACTTCCATCATGCTCAGAAGAGAAAAAATCAGGGAAAAAAAGGAAAACAGCAAGGAGGGAATAAAACCCAAGAAGGGCTTAATGACCTCTTCAGGGACTCCGAGTATTTCCGAACAAATTCACCAGCAATTCCTGGGATGTGCAGGAGAGGGATCTGGGGGATGGGAACAGGGTGTCACTTGCAATGTGGAGAGATGGGCAAGGATTTCCTGCCCAAACTCTTCCTGGATGGAAAGTGGGATTCTTGACTAAACCAAATTGATTTCAGAAAGTTCCTGATTCCTGTAGGGATACGAAATCATATTTTCAACTGAAATTTTGAGGCAGAAAAAAAGGGAGAGCTTTGATGAAAAGTCAGCTCCGAGAAATGAGCTTCTGTCTGCAGCGATTTCCCTCCTGATCCAATATTGTTACAGCTGCTTAATATTTCCCCAGTTAAGCCCTATTTTGATGGAGAATTGAATATTTTTTCCAAAACTACTCCTTTTTGCTCCCAAGTTTTTCCTGTGAAGGCTGTTGAACTTCTCACAAAACCACTTCAGATAAACCCCCAACTTTAATTTTTTAATGAATAATAGAAAATGCTGAGGGAAATATTAAAATCATTTTCTAGAGACATTTTCATTCCAACACAACCCAGCCCTGAAAACTAAATTTTCCTGGCTGCTGATGCCCCTTCAGGCTCTGGTTTTTTGTACAGCTGGTGCTCCCCAAGCTCCCAAAATCCTGGGATTGGGCAAGTCCTGATGGACACACGCACGTGCTGGGTGTCCCAGGGCTTTTCCTTGGGAATGTGGAGGGACAGGCTGTGCAGGGAAGGCTGGAGCCACATGAACGGCCCCTGGGACGGGATGTGTGAGGTCCAGCTGTGGTTTGGGAATGCTCCACTTGGCTCTTGTTCCAGGAGAGGTGGGATGGGGCCCTGGATAACCCTGTGGAGGCAGAGATGATGTTTAAGGATCCTTCCGACCCAGACTGTTCTGGGATTCTGGGATTCAGCATCACTCCAGCACCTCTGGAGCTCCATCCCTGGGGAACTTGTTTAATACACAAGTCACTGAGCAAGGGAGGGAGAAAATGAGGCATTTCAGGGCAGTACAGCTCAAAATAAACTGGATTTATGAGATACCAGACAATGATTTGGGTTATTGCCTCTCCTGTCTTACCTGCTCTTTGACCTGCCAGTACTGTTAAACTACCAATGCAGGGCAGCCAGGAGGGTTGGAGGGATTTATCTGATGTCCTGGGAAAACGGTGGGAAGCCAAGGGGCGGGGAAACTCATGGAGGGAAAAGCCAAGACTGCAGTGGAACAGGAGACTCGAGGCAGAGGTGACACCTCAGGAGGGCAGCAGAGAAGGACATGGGTGACACAGAATAGGGGACAGAGGGACCAGCTGAGGAAGGAGCAGGGAGAAGGGGAGCAGAGGACACTCTGGGCTCCCAGGACAGACCTTGCTGCTTGGAAATGACAGCAGAATCCAGTAGAGACACATCCTGCAAAGGAGGGAAAGGCAGTGAGGGATAACGAGGGAGCCTTGCAGCAGAATCAATTAATGAGCGAGTCAGCTGCTGCTGAATGAGATTTGAATTTCACACCAGTGCTGGAAACCCCAAAATAAACCTTTCCTCTCCCCAGTGCATCAGAAATTCTGCCTTTTAAGGCAGCATCCCTTGCTGGATGTTGGAGGGGCAGACAAGGGACAGAAAATGAACTCCAGAGCCCCTCCTCTTGTCTCTCCAGCCCTTTATTCTGCTCTAAGCCTCGGATCCTAGTGGAGTTGGGAAGGGCTGTTTTCACCCAGGAGGGAGGAGAATTCCCATGGGATGGAGAGCAACAGAATTCCAATTTCTGATTCAGTGCCTGCAGCTCGTTAGTGGGGGAAAAAGGCACCTGGCAAGGTGTGCTCCCCTGGGAGCTGCCCTGCCTGTCCTGCTGGAATGGTCCTGGAAAATAGAGCTGGGGGGACAGGGCAGGGTGGGGGCACCTCAGTTCCATGGATGGCCTGGCAGGCTGAATTTCAGTGGGAGTCAGCTCCAGGCAGAGCAGGGGGAGGTTTGTACTGGGATTTAATGAGGCAGAGAATCCCTGTTGTCCTCAGCATCACAGGGGCTTCCATTTCCAGGGAACAGCAAAGATTTCATTCCCAAATGAGCACGGAAATACCTGAAAATCCTCAGCACTTCCTGAGCCCTTCCTAACTCCAAACAGCTCTGCCAGCCCCAAGGAAAAGCCTGCCCAGAGCCAGAGCACGTGGCATTGCATTGGCACCTCAGTAATATCAGAGGCCAGGGATTGTGCCAAGGAATGCCCTGGATTGCCCACTGATGCCAGTGCATGGAATCATGGAATGCTTTGGGTGGGAAGGGACCTTAAAGCCCATCCAGTGCCACCCCTGCATGGCAGGGACACCTCCCACTGTCCCAGGCTGCTCCAACCCCAGTGTCCAACCTGGCCTTGGGCACTGGCCTCTCCACTCTCTCAGGGAAGAGTCTTTGGGGCCATGAGATGTTTTCCCAGGAATTCTTCCCAGGGTTGGGTGCCCTCTGAAGAGGGGCTGTCCGCTCAAACCTCTCTTCCTTTTGAAACAAGCATTAGTTCCAATCCTCCTCCCTCTCACCTGGATTTATTTTTCTTCCCATGGCAATCTGGGAAAATTTGATCCCTGTGGACATATTTTCCTGGAGCTTCTGATTCCCAAAGTCTCCCCAACTTCTCATCCATCCTTTCTATGTGGTGACAGATCCAAAGACCCTCCCATCACATGAGATCTGCTCGGTACCCCTGGGGCAGCTCCACAGGCTTTTCTTCCTCTCCTCAGCTGAGGAGCCCACGGGTGCCATGTTCCATCCTCCAAACCAGTTCCTTTTCTTTGTCCTGAGCCATTTTCCCACATCCAGCTTTTCCAAACCCAGAGTTCTTGGGGTCATTTAGGAAAAGCCGGAACTTCTGACCTATGATCAGTTTTCATTCTTTTAAAGCTTCTTTTTGGGGAAGGCTGAGCTGATAATTCTATGCCAGGTGTAAATAACAGTTTTTACCATGTCTAAGACACTGGAATTTTATGGGCTTGTGGAAAACTTCCTTAAAGAGCTGAGAGAGTCAATTCTTTTCGCCATAGATTATTCCCAGATTGCTTATTTCCAGTGCAGAGGTACTAAACCACTGCATTTATTCTCCCTCACAGTAATAAGCATATCAGTGATCCCAGTCCCCCTGTGCTTCACCCCAACCCCCTGTGCCTGCTCTGGGAAGTCCTCATCCTTTTCCATAGGAAAGAATCACAGGGTTCATTCACTGCCTC
>VZTZ01043684.1:20043-87042 GCA_013400955.1 Drymodes brunneopygia
AGGGACATGGGACACCTGGGAACAGGGACACAGGACACCTGGGAACAGGGACATGGGACACCTGGGAACAGGGACATGGGACACTTGGGAACAGGGACACAGCACACCTCCCTTTGCACAGCTTTGCCCAGGTGAGCAACACCCCAGTGCCAGGGCAGAGGATTCCCTTGGAAATTCCGCCAGGGAAATCACACAGAGGATTCCCATCAGGACTGGATGCACTGGAGGAGATCCCAGCCTTCCCCCCGCCGAGCTGATCCCTGTAGCAGCCTCTATTCCATGCTCCAGCCTCTATTCCATGCTCCAGCCTCTGTTCCATGCTCCAGCCTCTATTCCATGCTCCAGCCTCTATTCCATGCTCCAGCCTCTATTCCATGCTCTAGCCTCTATACCATGCTCCAGCCTCTATACCATGCTCCAGCCTCTATTCCATGCTCTAGCCTCTATACCATGCTCCAGCCTCTATTCCATGCTCTAGCCTCTATACCATGCTCCAGCCTCTATACCATGCTCCAGCCTCTATTCCATGCTCCAGCCTCTATTCCATGCTCCAGCCTCTATACCATGCTCCAGCCTCTATTCCATGCTCTAGCCTCTATACCATGCTCCAGCCTCTATTCCATGCTCCAGCCTCTATACCATGCTCCAGCCTCTATACCATGCTCCAGCCTCTATTCCATGCTCCAGCCTCTTTTCCCTCTGAAGTTCATCCCAGGATGGCTCCTCACTCAGTTTCATCCCAAGCAAACCTCTTCTCTTTGTTTACCTTGGACAAATATTTGCAGATTCGAGAGCTCAGATCCTTGGGAGGGATTATGCAAAAATCCCCGTGGCCCCTCCACCTCCCAGACAGGATCTGGGATGTGCTGCCAAGCCAGGCCCTGCTCCCGAAATCCTTAAGCTGAGCTTTACCTGCCTGCTGGCTGCACACCTGGGTGCCTGTGCTTTCCCATGAAGGCTTTGGGAAACACTGGGAAGAATTTATCCCTGGATTTCGCTGAAATGGCATAAACAGAATGGCAAGAAAAACCACTGCAAATCCTTTTCATCCCATTGGCTTTGATAGAGATACAGGGTTTGTTTGCTGTTTAATTTTTCACATTAAATATATAAATAAATATGAGATTCAAGAGGGATATTTTTTCCCCCATTCCTTTCCATCTCCCATGCCTGGATTTTAGGCTTTGTGTCACTGGTGGAAGAGACTGAGTGGCAATTTGGCTTCACTGGGCACCCTGTTCTCAGCAGGGGCTGAGAATTGGGGCAAAAAAGTGGGCAACAGGGAAAGGCTGTGATTCATTATTGAGAGAATGGGAAGCACCTCCCAATCTCCTCCCGGCATCGGCTCTGTTCTCCTGGAGCATAAATAACCAGCTCATCCCTAATGACTCCACTCTCGTTAAGGGGCAGCTTTGTTTGGGAGCTGTGCAGCCTCTCAGAATTCGCCCTGCATCCTGCTGAGAGTGAGGCAGGGTGCCTTTGATCCCCCCAGTCCATGAGGATGGTGCTGAGCAGGAGAATCCATGTCCAGCTCCTCCTGAGGGTCCCAGACCTGCCCTCCCCCTTTTTGGGGGGGATACAGGGGTGCTCCAGTCAGCCAAGCTCCTGGAAGCTCCTCCTTTCCCACCTGGCTGATGGAAGAGGAGATGCAGAACCTGGGTGAAACTCCTGGAAGCTTCTGGAAGCCTCCAGCTCCACGTGGCCAATGGAAAAGGGGGTGCTGACCCTGTCTGTCCCAGCTGAGCCCAAGGATCCCATGTCCTCCAGAGGAACATCCCTTTGAGCAGCCAGCTGGGCTTTCCATACGCCAGGATCCTGGGAATCACACAAAAGGCATCCCACTGCCATGAAATGCCTCAGCACTTCCCCAAAATTTGTTCAGGGCTGCATAATCCCACCACACTCCTTGGCTGGCTGGCTGCACTCACCTGTTTTCCAGACTTGGAGCTCTTTGGGGAAGGAAGGATCTCAGTTGGTTTGTTTGCTCTGACCCCAGCAGGGTGGGATCTTGGTCCATGGTTGGGAAACTTGTGTGTCCCATGAATACAAATGTAATTAATTAATGGAAATAAGCAATGGGAAGGCAGGGCTCATGGATGGAGGGGCCGATTCTGGGCAACAAGATTTCTTTTATTCATTCCAAGCTCTTCCATGCAGGAAGCAGCTCTGGAGCTGGCATGGACCTCCAAAAGTTCTTCCAGCCATTCCCAGCATGAACCTTTGCAGCTCCAGCTCAGCTGAAGTGAGATCCCAAGTGGAGCCTGGCTGGGAGTGTCTCGAGCAGAGCCCCTCAGCAGCTCTGGGAGGCTGAAGGGTCCCTCTGGCATCTTGGAGCTGGGCAGGAAAGAGCTCCAGGGCTCCTCATTAATCAGCCATCACACAGGGAAATTCCAGTGCCTTCTAGCAGGCTTTTTCCCCTGGATGAGGAAGCAGCTGCCTCTTAATTAGAGGCCAGCTAAGGGCTACTGTGTGATCTGCGAGGTTGTGCATATTTAATAACTCAGCTCCCAGCTGCTGCTGCTCGGTGCTGTGCTGGAGGAAGCGCAGGTTGCAAAGTCCCCTTTGATGCTCCCTCACGCTGGCTGTCCTTGGAAACAAGGGGAGCACAGCCATCCAGCCACGCCAAAATCCAGGGGAGGGGCCTCCTTGCCTGCACTGAGCCAGCTGCTTTATCCCAGTGGGGCAGGGCCAGCTGGGGCTGGAGCTGGGGATGCTCCTGGAGAGGAGCAGGACTGACCTGGGGAGGGGAGGGGCAGCAGGACACTGCTGCTGCCCTTCCTCACCCAAACACATTCAGTCTGGACTCTGCCAATGGGTTCCTTCTCCTGGTGCTGCTGGGTCAGAGATGAACATCAGTGTGATTGAGGCTGGCCCAGCTCCTCACACAGTGACCATCCAAAGGTGGCCACCACAGTGCTGTCCCCTGTGGGGAGCCAGCAGCAGCAGGAGGTGGCAGGAGGAGGTGTGGGAGTTCTCCTGCCAGGTGCTGAGAGCAGCAGGAAGGCCAGAGGAATTCTGCCCATCCCTGAGCAATGGAACCCAAGCATTTCCCAGCCCCGTTCATGTTCCAGGCCTTGTTAACCATGTTGGAGGATTCCTCTGTCTGTATTTTCTGCTTTCCAGTCCGTGTTCTCCATGTAGCTCCCTGATATTTCCATGTCTATCTTCCCCTCCATTTCTTCATTCTCCCTGAGGCATTTTGCAATTTTAAACTGCAGCACTTTGCTCCTCACTCTTCCAAACCCAGTGCATTGAGGTGTCACCAAATTGCTCTCAGTATCTTCATTTTTTCGTCTTTGGATGTCAGGAAAGGGCTCCACATAATCCAGGTACAATTCCTGTGTAGGGGGCCATCCATGGAGGATTAAATCAGCCTGGTACTTGTAGCTCCTCAAGGACTTACAGAATCTCAGGCTCCCAGAATGCCTGAGGTTGGAAAAGCCCTCCAAAGTCATTGATTCCTGTGCCTGATCCCCACCTTGTCCCCAGCCCAGAGCACTGAGTGCCACATCCAGCCCTTCCTTGGACACCTCCAGGGATGAGGACTCCAAACCTCCCTGGGCAGCTCCTGCCAAGACCTGAGCACCCTCTCCATGGGGAAATTCCTGCTGCTGTCCAACCTGATCCTCCCCTGGGCCAGCCTGAGGCCGTTCCCTCTCCTCCTGTCCCTGTTCCCTGGGAGCAGAGCCCAACCCCCCCCAGGGCCAAGCTCAGGTCATTCCCCTGCAGGGACCCCAAAGCCCCAGGAGCTGTGAGGCACCAGCAGCTGGGAAAAACCAGAATCCCCATGGCTGTGGTTCATCCATCTGGAAGGATGACCAAGGGGCAGCTCTGCATGCAGCCAGAACAGGCTTTATTTGCAGGAACAGAAGCAGATTTTGGGTTGGGATGGAGGCAGCCAAGAGGCTGAGCAGGGAATTGGCTAAATACAGTATTTTTTTGCCACCCTTTGCTTGTTTGCTTATTTTTTTTGTCAAAAGTGAAATGTCTTGCTGGAAAGTCTCCATTAAAGCTGAACTGGGAAAGCTGCCAAGATCTGGGATGGGATCTCAGGTCAAAAATGTGCTGGGGAGTCAACCTTAAAAACAAGGCTGTGGTGCAGGGGATTTGCCATGGAGTGGGAGCTCTGTGATCCAGTCCCTTCTGGAGGATAAGGATTTCCTTGGAGTCTGATGTCAGTGCCCCAAACACAGGGCAAAGTGCTCTTCTTGTCTGCCACTCACTTATTAAAAGTTTGCTCCTGGACCAGAGAAACAATTTTCCCATGAATATTTCATCAAAACCCATGTGTTTGGGTGGGAAAAAAAAGAAAAAGAAATTGATGAAATGGAGTTTTCTACAAAACAAACACACACTGCATCCAAAGCAATTCCGTGCTGCCCACCCCCATCCTGCCCAGCCAGCAGTGCCCTCCTGGTCCTGCCAGGCTCCTGGAGCTGAGCCCAAGCAGGGGAGCCTGGAACCAAGCTGGACTTTGGCTGGATTGATATCCCTGACCTGCCATTCCTGTCCATTGCAGGAGGAAGGGAATTCTGGCAGAGGAGACTGAGGGGTGAATGCAGCAGGGCCAGCTCCAATCTCGGCTCCTGGGACAGGGACAGCACCCAGGGAACGGCTGGAGCTGGGCCAGGGCAGGCTCAGGCTGCAGATCAGGGCAAGGGTCTTCCCCCAGAGGGTGCTGGGCAGTGCCCAGGCTCCCCAGGGAATGGGCACGGCCCCGAGGCTGCCAGAGCTCCAGGAGTGTTTGGGCAGCGCTGCCAGGGATGCCCAGGGTGGGGTTGTTGGGGGGTCTGGGCAGGGACAGGGCTGGGACTGGGTGATCCCTGTGAGTCCCTTCCAGCCCAGGAGATTCCAGGATTTTAACATTTCACCTGGAGAATAAAAAAAAAGCCCTGTTGGAAGAAGAGACCTGGAAGTTTCTCTCCTGCCCATGGATGCAGCTGGTGGCATTGGGGTGGGATGGAGGGGATGCTCCAGGGATGCTCCTGGTGCTGAAGGTCACGTCGTGGCTGAGGCTCCTCAATCCTCCAGCACAGCTCCTGCTCAGCCCATTCTGGGTGGGAACTGAGTTAATATTTCACTAACAAATAACTTCTAAACTCGGGCTCCCCGTGGGGCTGGCATTGATCACTGATCCTCAGAGCTCCCCTCTTTCTTCCTCCAAACCTTCCCTAGGCTGCAAAGGCAGCTGCTGATTGATATTCCAAGGCAAACGTTGCAGTCTTTCAAACACTGCCCGGCTTTATGAGGAGCTGTTAATAAAATGGATTCACCCAGCAGCAGAAGCAAAGGGAAGGGGGGAAAAAAAGGCTGGAAGGAGCAGAAAGGTCATTTCCAGACAAATGAGGGCTTTTCCCTACATTGCCTCCAAGGTCTTGGCTCAGGATTGTTCAGGAACAAGAATTCCAAGGGCAGATTGTTGGGACTTTAGCATCAGAACAAAGAGCTAATGTTGAATTTGTGAGAGGGGCTTGGCTTGAAGAACTTGGATTCAGCCATCCTCAGATCTTTGAGACTCCAGAGCACTGGATGATCTCTGGGGAGGAAGTTGTCAGCAATCCATGTTTTCTGTTACGGGGGCAGATGTTCCTTAAAGAAAAGGAAGGATTGGGACAGAGGATGTAGCACCTGAACCCCCCCTGTCCTGGGGACTCAGCAGTTCTCACTATGTGCCCTTTTCTGACCTCTCTGTCTTTACAGGAGGAATGTCCCACCCCCTGTAGGACCCCTGTGCCACAGAGAAACTCTCAGAGCACCTTTGTTCCCCTTATTTCCAGCATCCCTGAGTTTTGTCTTCAGCAGTGGAGAGCCAAGAAAACCAAGTGATTTGAGAGAGATCAGCTTAGAGGAGCAAGTGACAGATAAAAAAGGCATCCCAGCACTGCCTGGAACCGAGGCATTTCCAAGGTGTTGACAGTGAGGAGGAGGAGGGAGGTATACTTGGCTCCCAGCAGCTGGAACAGAGAGCAGAATATGGTTTCTTTCCTCCTCCACAGGAGAAGGGCTGGAGGTTCCCTCCTCTGGTCACAGTCTTGCTTGGGGTCTGCATGGAGAGGGGAGGGGACCCACCCTGAGCAGGGCCTGACCCTCAGGGTGAGGGGCTGGGGCAGTCCCACAAGGGCCACGCTCACTCCTTGCTGGGGACTGAGTGTCCCCTGCTCCTGAAACCTCTGTCACCAGCTTGGCATGTCCCTGCACATCAACCACGGGTCCTCTGCTCCTCCCCACTCCCAGTGGGTCACACACACCTGGGCTGGGAGAGGAAACAAGAACAGCCTCAGTTCCAGAGCTCCAGGAGTGTTTGGACAGCGCTGCCAGGGATGCCCAGGGTGGGATTGGTGGGGTGTCTGTGCAGGGCAGGGAGCTGGTGGATCCCTTCCAGCTCAGGATATTCCATGATTCACTGTCCTCCTGGCCCCACGCCATGCTGTTACCTTCAGTGATTTTTAAAGGATTTTTAAATCTCTTTAAAGAATTTTCAAACCCCCAGATTTTTAAAGGATTCTGCAAAGCAGTGTCTGAGCCACAGGGCTCTGTGGTGGAGCTGGGGGTGTCAGTGAAGGCCCAGGCTGTGCAGAGCTCCCAGATCCTCTCCCCACCCCATTCCATGTTCTCCTTGACATTGGAATCACGGTGCAGCCACCACAGGGCTTTGTCTGACAGCTGCTCCACTCTGGGATTTCCTTACTTGCTTTCTCCATTTGGGAAGTCTTGGGGGACTCGGTGGCTGAATGGCCATTGTTTACTCCAGGCCTGGGAAGGACATCAGGACACGTGCCCACACTGCTGGCCTGGGAGATGGACTTGGACACACAACACAAAGAGCCTGGGAAGCCACAAAACACAGAGTGACTCATCCTGCTTCAGAAACGACTTTCAGCCTCCTCCAAGGTCGCTGGTGCTTCTCTTCACTTCTGCAAGGGCTGAGGTTGTTTACAGGAGAAAATCCCCCCAAGAGCCCCAAGGAAGGCACTGGAATCCTTCCTCAAGGTGAACATTGCAGGCAGTGCCTCCTCCTGCCTCCTGAGCCTCAGGGAATGTGGAGGGGCCTCCACGTTTCAGCCACTCTGTTTTGAGAGGGCCAAGAGCTACCATTGAAAAAACAACAAAAAGACTTTCCAAGGGATCTGCTGAAGCTTCCAACTCTTTAGCAGCCCTGTGTCCCATCTCTGCAGGGGAGGGACCTGCCAGCCCCTGCTCCTGGCACCTTCCTGATGGACACTGCTGGGCTGAGGGAGGGGAGCCAGGAGGAGCAGGGCCGAGTTGTTCCAGCAGCCCAGGCCCAGCTCATTAGCAAAGGATACTTTGTTTTTACTGTCTGAGAGCTCAGAGCACAGGAAAGGCCAGGGGTGCCTGGCAGAAAGTCCCTGCTGAGCCTGCCCTTCAGCCCAGCACACGGACAGCGTGGGGATGTGAGAGGTCACAGCCATGGGGACCACAGGGGCCTGGCACAGATGGCTCCTGGGGGAAAGGCCGGGATATTCCAGGGATTCTGCTCCTGGGAAAGCACAAGGAGGGGGGAGCAGGTGGGGAGGAGGGCATTGGCTGGGCAGGAATTCCATGGTGCATCTCCTGCTGTGGAGTTCTGCCTCTGACCCAGCTCTTATCAAGCTCTTGGGACAATTTGCACATTCCCTTTGAAAGGGCATTTTCGTGAAGGCTGTTCCATGGCTGGGATGCTGGGAATTCTGGGAATGCTGGGAATGCCAGGGGGCCGAGTACTCTGTAAAATCCCACTGTGGCCTTTGGCAGAAAGGGAACAGCACCCAACAAGAAAGAGCTGCTCAATTATTTGTATCTCTTGCCTCATTATGAAACTTTGGTCCTCCACCCTCTTTGTGAAGATCTCAGAGCACGTTTGTAAATGACAGTTTAAGATCTCAGAACATGTCTGTCAAGGCCAGTTTAACTCAGCTGGTTTTATTGTCTGCAGCTCATGTTCAGAGACCAACCAGGAGGGGTTGGGGTCATGGGCTGGCTGCTGCAGGCAGGGATAAAGTGTGGCCCCTGGACAGAAGGAACAGCCCAGTTCCTGGGAGAATTCCAGCCTGTGCACAGTGGGAAGAAAGGAGAAGAAACCAGGATGTGAACACCCCTCCGACCAGGGGTTTGTGGCCCAGCAGAGCATCCTATAGCCTGGGTTTAGGCACTGGGCTGGCAGCAGCACCAAAAATGAGATTTGCTCTGCAGGTTGTTTGTCCTTCTTCTGTCCCAGGATGTGCAGAACCAGAGCTGCTGGGGACCCTCCTCACCGACCTTCCTCCCCCAGGCCAGTGCAGGGGCAAAGTCACAAATAATTCCAGAGCCAGGAGGAGAAATGAAATGTCCACACCCCTCCAATGATGATTTGTATCCTTGACACCTCCTTTCCTGACAGCAAACCTTAGGAACCCCTCCAGGAATACTTTGTCCCAAAGATCTGTGCTGGAAGGGACCCTTGAAGGTTTGTTGCCACTCTAGACCAGATCTCTGCTTCTGGATCTACAATCCTCAAATATCTTGAGCTGGAAGGGACCCACAAGGATCATCGAAGTCCAGCTTGGTAAATCTTGGTCAATTCAGCTGTTCCAAGACTTTCCCCACCTCTCTGGTGGCCTGTCCCAGGGCTTCACCACCATCCCAGGGAACAATCGTTTCCCAGTTCCCAACCTGAGTCTCCTGCACTTGAAGCTGTGGCAACTCTCCCTTGCCCTGTTGCCACAGAAATTGGCTGCTCCATCTTTTAAACCCCTGGCCAAGCACAGGTGGCTCTCAGACCCCTCTTATCCTCCTGCTTTTTGCCAGACCCAGCCATCCCCACTCTGTTCTCATGTGTCCTTGTCCCTCTCCATGGGACCAGCACTTCTCAAGGTAAGGGGAAGGTTTAGCCAGACCCTCCAGGGGCACAACAACCACCCCAGGAGCACGGGTAGAGCTCTTTGCAACAAAATCAGAGCTCTTTGGTGAATCCAGCCCAGCACTGCTCCAGGCACACATGGAACAGTGTCAGTGCTGCTGCAGGAGCCTCCCCTGCTCTGAATTTTCTCTATTTTGACCCTCAATTGGTTCTTTTCATCCTGGACCACTGAGCATCCCAACAAGTATAGCATGAACAATCTTCTGCCTTTGGATCCCCTGGGGAGTGTCAGGACAGGCCTGGCTGGTTCTGTGTCCATCCCATCCTGGCTGGTTCTGTGTCCATCCCATCCTGGCTGGTTCTGTGTCCCTCCCATCCTGGCTGGTTCTGTGTCCATCCCATCCTGGCTGGTTCTGTGTCTCTCCCATCCTGGCTGGTTCTGTGTCCATCCCATCCTGGCTGGTTCTGTGTCCATCCCATCCTGGCTGGGCAGGAGGAGGTGAAAGCTCTTTGCTCCTGTCAGCAGTCCTAGGGAACCACCCCTCCCTCTGCAAGTGCAGTTTATTTTAGGCAAGAAGACAAAGTGGTCACACAGAGCCAGGCACACTCTGGAGCCCTTCAGAGGGGTTCTGGACACCCTCTGTAAGCTGGTTTCTCTCCACTGTAGCCAGAATTCCCTGCTCCACATTAAGCACGACCAGGACACGTCCCTTTGCTGCGTTGCTCTGATCCCAGCGGCTCCTGCATCGCTCGCTGGGACTGCCCTGGCGCTCCTGTATCCTCCTCCTCCTCCGGCTGCTGCTGCTGCTGCCGCTGCCACCTGCCCTGGGGCCACCGCAGCAGTTCAGGCAGCAGCCACCAGGCTGCTGTATTTCCCTGGAAATACCCGAACAGGTTCTGCATATGTAAAAGCCTGGGAACGGTGCCTCTCTGTGAAAGGAGCGGATGTTCCCGAGCCGGCACCGACCCCAGGCTCAGCCCGATCAGCGAGTGCCTCCCTGCCGGCTCCTCCTGCTCTCATCTCCTCCTTCCCGGCCACTCCAAGGCCTGATTCGCTGCATGATCGGTGCTTCAGGCTCCAGAAGGGAACTTAACACCCCGTCTGCCTTCAGAAGAGATTTGTTTAGTCCCACGTCCCAGTCAGAATTATCAAAAAGCAAATATCCCAGGATCCCAGGATGGGTCAGGCTGGAGGGACCACAGAGGGTCCCTGGTGCCACCTCCCTGCTCCAGCAGGGCCATCCCAGAGCTCAGGGCACAGCAGTGTGTGCACACAGCTCTGCAATAGCCGCAGGGAGGAGACTCCACAGCCTCTCTGGGCTCTGCTCAGCGCTGCCACTGCCCAGGGCAGAAGTTGTGCCTCCTGTGCAGGGCAATTGCTGGGCTCAGTCCCTGCCCCTTCCTCTGGGGCCACTGCTGGGCCCTGGAGCAGAGCCTGGGCCCTGCCCTGCCCCTCCCTGCACACAGGGACACCCAGGGATGGACAGGGACACCCAGGGATGGACAGGGACACACAGGGACACACTGGGACACACAGGGACACACAGGGACACATAGGGATGGACAGGGACAGCCAGGGACACACAGGGATGGACAGGGACACACAGGGATAGACAGGGATGGACAGGGACACACAGGGACACACAGGGACAGACAGGGACAGCCAGGGACACCCAGGGACACACAGGAATGGACAGGGACACCCAGGGCCAGCTAGGGCCAGCCAGGGACAGGCAGGGCCAGCCAGGGCTGAGGGCCCCTCTCAGCTGTGTCTCTCTCCAGGCTGAGCAGCCCCAGCTCCCTCAGCCTTTCCTGGGCACCGAGATGCTCCAGGCCCTTCCTGAGCTCCAGGAGCTCCTGTCCCTGCTGTGCTGAGGATCCAGAGCTGGACACAGCAGTGCAGAGGTGCCCCAGGGCTGGGCACAGGGGCAGGATCACCCCTGAGCTGCTGGGAATGCTCTGCCTGATGCCCCCAGGATCCCGTTGGGGCCCAGGTCACTCTCCTGGCTCAGGGACACCTCGTTGTCCCCAGGTCCTTCCTCACAGAGCTGCTCCAGCAGGTCCCCCCCAGCCTGTGCTGGTTGTTCCTCCCCAGGGGCAGGACCTGCATTTCCCTGGCTGAACTTGGGACATTTCCTCCCAGCATCTCCCCAGATGCTCCCAGAAGATGAACACAGCTGGGCTGGGTTGTCCCATCCATGGTTTTCCACCCAGTGTTTCACCTTGGGAAGCCCTGAGGAGCAGCACCACCCCACCCCAGAACACTCCATCAAAATTCAGCACAACACAGACGTGGAAAACCTCCAGAGGAGTGTCCTGAGCAATAATAATGCTTTTCATAAGTAACAAACATTGGGGAAGTTTGTGATTAAACTTTTATATGTTAAACATTTGAAAAAACAACAGCTCGAGTGAGCTGCATGTCTGAGTGGTGCTCAGAGATAAGCCAGGAATCTGCTATGAATAGGGATCAAAGAGCCTTCATGGAAAAGCTCCATCCTAAAATTCTCTTTCTGGGGGGTTTACAAAATATCCACAGAAGGCAAGAAAAAGAAAAGGCCAGGAAATAATGAGAATTCACTTTGTTTCATCAGCTGAGGATATCCACTGGAGAGGCGTGGGGTGGTATCCAAATGGGAGAAGGGCATTCCCTGGGAAGTTTGATGGGAAATATCCACAGTGGGAGTGACATCTGGGGCCTTGGAGATTCATGCAGCTGCTGCTGTTTGTAACGATTTCTGCTTTCCTTGGGAATGCTGTGGTTTGGATAATCTTGCTCTGGGAAATACAGGCATTCCCTCTGAAATGTCTGCAAACAGGGTATGGGGCAGGAATTCCTGTCTAAGGGAATTTCATGGAGATTTGGGCTCTCTGAAAGGTTTCCAGAGAATGGTGCAGAAATGGACAGCCTGGGAGAGCTGGGGGTGCTCACCTGGAGAGGAGAAGGCTCCAGGGAGAGCTCAGAGCCCCTGCCAGGGCCTAAAGGGGCTCCAGGAGAGCTGGAGAGGGACTGGGGACAAGGGATGGAGGGACAGGACACAGGGAATGGCTTCTCATGGACTGAGGGCAGGGATGGATGGGATATTGGGCAGGAATTGGTCCATGGGCGGGTGGGCAGGCCCTGGCACAGGGTGCCCAGAGAAGCTGTGGCTGCCCCTGGATCCCTGGGAGTGTCCCAGGCCAGGTTGGACACTGGGGCTTGGAGCAGCCTGGGACAGTGGGAGGTCTCCCTGCCCAGGGCAGGGGTGGCACTGGGTGAGCTTTATGGTCTCTTCCCAACCAAAGCATTCCATGATTCCATGATATTTCAGCATTCCTGCAGTTTCTGGGATCATCCCTGCATTGGCCAGGGAGCTGGGAAAGGTTTGTGTCCCCTGTCCTTCCTGAGGATCCTGCTGGGAGCAGCAGCTTTTGGAGCAAACTCACAGGAGTTTGGTAAAGCTGATCCATTTCCAAGAAAATGGCCTTTTCTTCCAAAACTGGTGTCCCAGGCTCCCTGGAGGCCGTGGTCCTGCAGGGGCTCAAGGGGACACTTGGAGCTGGGGACAACTCCAAATCCCGGAGGCTGAATCCCTCTGTGACCCCTTTATCCCTCCATAAACTGCTCCTTGATTTATTCCCCAGCTCTCCCTCTCACCAGCACCTTTGCATATGTAAAAACCCTCTTGGTTTTTAGCAGGTTTAATGTTTTTCCCTGATTTCCCACCTAAAGTAGGGCAGTTGTTTTATTCCTGAGCTGGCTGCTGCTCTCTATGTAGGTTAATAAGGTTTGCCTTCATTATTTACACAAGGTTTTGTTTGTTTGTTTGCACTTCTCCAGGAAATTTAACATAAAATGCTACCAGGAGCAAAGAAAAGGAATAATTTTGTAAAATTTTGGGTTCTTAGGGGAAAAAGACAACAAAGAACAACACAGGGAAATTATGTTCCCAACTAAAGCATCAGAATTAAGTCCTCGGGGAGCCCTTGGTCACTCTGAGGAGAAAAAGAAAGGTTTGACATTATTTCAAAATATTATTTGACATTTGAGAGTGAGAAAATTTGACCACTTCAGCCACTACATTTTGTTTAAATGTGAGTCACAGGATGAACCCCTCCTAGGAACCTGAACTCTGCAAATGCTTGTCCTAAAGCTGGGGGATAAAAAGCAACATCAGCCCCAAATAATCATCAGTGACATTCTGTTGTTATTGATACCCCACTATCAAACACAAAGAAGGGAGCAGAGGTTAAGTGTGAGGAATAAAGATGCAGGATTTGGCTCTGAGGATGGTACTCAGGTAGCAGGAGCTCCCAGGCTGACAAATAACCCAAGGAAGATTAAAAAATGTCTCAGGACCAAAGTAGGTCTGGCAAGGAACCAGCTCCTGCAGCAGCAGCGGGGATGGAATCAGCAGAGATGGAGCAGAAGAAGGAGAACATGGAGTGAGTGGTGGCTGAGAGGTGCTGCAAGGGCTGTCCCTGTCCCACAGCACCTGGGGTGATGTCCCACAGCAGCAGGGAAAGGTGGAACTTCTGGAGGCCCAGGCCACCTGCAGCAGGAGCTGCTGAGATCTCACTGAGGCAGCCCTGGCACTGCTGATGTTCATTTTCATTTCCATGAGATGATGTTGATGTGAGTGGGGGTGCTCCAGGGGATGAACTTTTCCAGCAGCTTTGGTGGAAGTGGAAGTGGAAGTGGAAGTGGAAGTGGAAGTGGGACGGGACGAGGCTGGGAATGGGGACGGGACGGGATGGAATGGGACGGGATGGGATGGGATGGGGATGGGCACACGAGCATGGAATGGCCCTGCTTGCCAGGAAAGGAGTGGGAATGTTGTGCAAATCCCCAGCAGCACTGGGGTAAAATCACCACCCCTGGATCAGCTACCAGCAATGGCCAATCATGCTGGGGGGGACTCCACAGCCTGAAGGAGCTGGACAGGAAATCAGGATCAAATTCCTGTCCCTCCAGGATGGGGCAGATGACGGGAAATGCAGGATGGCAGCACTGGCCTCCTCCTCCCTGCCTACACCAGGATACAGCCTTTGGCTTCCCCTGGGCAGCCTCAGACTTTGTCTTCCTCTGCTGCCCTCACATCATTAATATTCATGATCAAAATCATCCCTTTCCTGCTCAGGAAATTGAAAGCTCAAATAAAATTCATTAACGTGTCCATTTTCCTGCACGTACTTCAGAGCCTGATTTCCCAGAAGTTTATCCAGGGCACATTCCCTGTGACAGAGCTTTCAGTGCTGAGGAAACAGCCAAGACATGAAAAGCCTGGTGTGGTGAGGCCTCTACTGGGATCATTCCACCCTCCCAGTCCCCTGCCATTGCCACCTGCAGTGTTCCAGGAGGGGATCAGGAATGGGGAAAATCTCCCGGAAAGGTGTGAGGGCTGGGTGCCAGGATCAGTGTGACAGGGAATCTCAGCAGGGATGCTCCAAGGAGAGAGGGATGGGCACAAGACGAGGAGCCTGTGGGAATGGGCAGGGCAGCAGAGCTGGGAGATCCTGGGATATCCCAGAGAGGATGAGCATTCCCAGCAGCTCAGGGGTGATCCTGCCCCTGTGCCCAGCCCTGGGGCACCTCTGCACTGCTGTGTCCAGCTCTGGATCCTCAGCACAGCAGGGACAGGAGCTCCTGGAGCTCAGCAAGGGCCTGGAGCATCTCGGTGCCCAGGAAAGGCTGAGGGAGCTGGGGCTGCTCAGCCTGGAGAGAGACACAGCTGAGAGGGGCCCTCAGCCCTGGCTGGCCCTGCCTGTCCCTGGCTGTCCTTGTGTGTCCCTGTCCATCCTGTGTGTCCCTGTGTGTCCCTGTCCATCCCTGTGTGTCCCTGTGTGCAGGGAGGGGCAGGGCAGGGCCCAGGCTCTGCTCCAGGGCCCAGCAGTGGCCCCAGAGGAACGGGCAGGGACTGAGCCCAGCAATTGCCCTGCACAGGAGGCACAACTTCTGCCCTGGGCAGTGGCAGCGCTGAGCAGAGCCCAGAGAGGCTGTGGAGTCTCCTCCCTGGGGCTATTGCAGAGCTGTGTGCACACACTGCTGTGCCCTGAGCTCTGGGATGGCCCTGCTGGAGCAGGGAGGTGGCACCAGGGACCCTCTGTGGTCCCTCCAGCCTGACCCATCCTGGGATCCTGGGATGTGGAGATGCAGCAGGGAATGGTCTCAGGTGTGAGAGACAAAGTGCTTCAAACTGATCCCCAGGAGAGGAGCTGCTCAACCCAGACACAACATTCTGGCTCACACAGGTTGGGATTCCCAGTGCAAAGTGAGCCATGAGAGCACAGGGATGGATCCTTCCTCCAGGAAAGGCACCTGCTGAAGGTGCTCTCAGAACTGCTCCCTTGGACCCAGGGTGGGGGGATTTTCCACACTCACCTGAAAGAGCAGAGCTGAGCTCAGCCCAGGGCCAGGACCAAGGCAGAGGTTTCAGTTCCCCCGGGGTGGCCACTGGGATTTGTGGCAGTCCCTCAGACAGGGACGAGTTTCCGGAATGGGATCTGATCCCACCATGAACCCTGGCACGGACTGGGGATGCAGCTTCACAGGGAGCCAGGAGTCACTCCACGTGTCCTGCCTGCAGCTCCTGGGGACACTTCCCAGGGAAATCTTCCCACGGTCTCATCAGACCTTCAGAGCCAAAATATTCAACTCTCCTACTTGGCTGCACAGCTCCAAGGAATTCGTCCCACTTCAGCTGAACCAGATCAACCATTGGCACGTGCACTTTGAGCCCACAGCTCCCCGGAACTCAGCCCTGGCTTGAAGAGTTTTGCCTAAGCTTTATCATTTTGCACCCCTCACCTGCTAAAAGCACAAACTTGGATAACTCTGGGCTCAGCAAATGCATTTTGATATTTTGATTTTGTAAATGGAGCTGGATCAGGTATGAAATGTGTTGTAGAACCATGGAATCCCCAAGACTGGAAAAGACCTCCAAGATCCCAGTCCAGCTTCCTCAAAAATGAGTGAGTTGAACCATTCTAGGAGAAATCCTGTTTCTCTGAGACTTCCTGCAGACAGCTGGGCTGGGATGTGGAGCTCTGTGTGAGCAGAACCATTATCATGTCCAGGTGTTGCTGCTAAACTTCCCAACTGGACCCAGAATTCCCATGATTTTATGAGAAAGGAATCTGTGACCCTGCCCAGGTGCTCACACTCGCATGGGAGGAACATGGGGTGGGCTGTCTGGGGACAGTGACAAAATACCAGTAGGACAACACAAACCACAACCTCTTCTCCAACAACTTCTCCACCTCCTTGAAGGCCTCCCCTCTCAGCTTAAAACTGTGGAAATAATAGCTACAGCCAAATCCAACACAGCTATTTCCCCAAATTCCAGGGAAAACACCAAGCTGATTGTTATATAAAAATCAGAAGTGATGAAGCCACTGGCATTGAAAAGGTTATTTAATGTACAGCACTGAAATCACAGGTTCTGCAGAGCTCAGAGACATTTCCTGGGCAATTTTCAGATTGCCCAGCACAGCCCTGCCTGGGATTTGATTCTCCTTTGATTCCCAGCATTGCAACAAGAGATGGAATTTTCCATAAGAATGGGTTTGGGCAGAAGGGTCTAAGAGACAAATGAGGGAGCATCAGAGAGAGAAATAACATCATAACATCCCTGGGGCAGAGTGGGGAGTCAGGGCCCTGCTGGGAAAATGGCAGAGTGATCAATTCCAACAGGGACAGCAATGGGATTGAAGGGGAATGAGCAGAACAGGATGGGCAGTGGGAGCCCTTTGGGGAGCAAGACCTGAGTGAGGAGAAACCCTCTAAGGCTGAACAATTACTGAGCTCCATCAGTGAGAATGAAAGGAAACCTCTTCTGGTAAACCACTGTCAGGCTGGGCAGGAATTCGTGCTGGGTGAAAGTCCCCCAGAGCAAGGATGATGCCAAGGGGTCTGGGAATCCACTGGAAATAAACAGCAAACAGAAAAAAACACCCATGGAAGCTGCTTTTCCCCATCTCTGCTTTTCCCTGCTTTTTCCCCTTCACCTCTGAGGCAGCATCTCACTCTCCCTGTGCTTTTCACCACTGCAAGCACGGCAGAGCCAACAGGAAATCTGAGTACTCCTGTCTCTGGCAGCCTCCAGTGCCCTCCAGTTCCATCTTCAGACAAGTCCAGGCCTGAGTCCTCAGCTCAGGGATGGTGGCTGTGCAAGAACTCCCTGCTCTCTGCCGGGGAGTTATTCACCACCAGGACCAGGGCTGAATGAGGCCAAAGGGGTTTGCTGGCAAATAATCACCCAATTCCAATTAGTAACTGGGAAAATGGTGAAAAGTGAATGATTCCATTCAGAGAATCATGGAATGTCCTGAGCTGGAAGGGACCCACAGGGATCATCCAGTCCCAGCCCTGTCCTGCCCAGACCCCCCAACAATCCCACCCTGGCCATCCCTGGCAGCGCTGCCCAAACACTCCTGGAGCTCTGGCAGCCTCGGGGCCGTGCCCATTCCCTGGGGAGCCTGGGCAGTGCCCAGCACCCTCTGGGGGAAGAACCTTGCCCTGATCTGCAGCCTGAGCCTGCCCTGGCCCAGCTCCAGCCGTGCCCTGGGTGCTGTCCCTGTCCCAGGAGCAGAGATTGGAGCTGCCCCATGGGAGGATGTTGATGACCCCAATGAGTCTCCCCCCAGTCTCCTCTTCTTCAGCCTGAAGAAAACAAGTGACCTCACATTTTCAGATCTGAAATAAGAGATTATGAGGATCATAGGATCACAGAATCATGGAATGGTTTGGGTGGGAAGGGACCTTAAGGCCACCCCCTGCCATGGCAGGGACACCTTCCACTATCCCAGGGTGCTCCAAGCCCCATCCAACCCTTTCTAATATCCAGCATGGCTGGTATTAGAGCACAGGCTGAAGAGAGAGGTTTTCCCTGGATAACAGCCATGGGATTGTGGATTGAGGGCTTCTCAGGCAGCCAGACTGAGCTCAGACCCAGCTGGACTCTGTGCAGCAGCAAGGTGCTGTCTCACTAAAGGAGAAAGCCAAGAGGAAATTAAATTCTGAGCACTGGAATGCACTTAATCATTGGCCCGTGAACCTCTCTGTGCTTTCTGATGAATGAGGAGAATGTTCCCTAATTCCCTGGGCACGGGAAAGCCGGGATGTGCTGGGCACAGCCACCCAGTTCACAACTTCACAGGCAGCACTTCCACCACATTCAGCTCGTAAAAGCAATTGACTGGAAAGCACATTAAAAACTTCTCCTTTCACTCAGTCCTGCCAGAGGCAGGAAGAAGCAGCTCTGGAATGCCAGGAAGAATGGGAGAGCAGGAACCCTGGATAAAGAAGAAGAGGCAGTCAGAGCTGAGCTGAATTAATGCATGAACAAGGGGACAACTCAGGGGCTGAGTGCCACTCAAATCTGGGGACAGAAGTTGCTGTGCAGATGAGCTGGAAAAGATCCAAAGCCAGGAGATAAACCCAGGTAAATCTGGGATTTTGGTGACAAGGGCACTTTAGCTCAGGTGGGGCAGGTTCTGAACTCACAAAGCTTTCCCAGCACTGCGGTTTCAGCCCCTGCAGGAATCCAGGCTTAACATGATGCTCCTTCAATGGAATCATCCCATCTTTGTCAGGCTGGGCCTGTGTAGGTGGGCAGGATGCAGCAGTTGGAGCCCTCCTGCCAACTCCTCCATTTGGGTGAGAAACCGTCACTTTTAGCACTCACCTACCATTCTTCTCCTTGGAGTGGCAGCCCCCGGAGTTTGGGCCCCGTGTTCTGCCCTTGGCTCTCACCTCCAGCGGGAGGAGCCAGGAGGTGCTGCCATGTGGGAACTCAGCCTCCAGCGCTGGCATTTGGGGTGACATCCTCACAAATACCCTGGGAAACAGCACCAGCAGCCTGGCTCAGATGGAGATGCTCACGCCAGCCCTAGGTGAGGACAGAGCTCCAAGGGAGCCGAGCTGGGAGCTCTCAGCACAAGTCAGGATCAGCTGAGTGGGATTGCTCCAGTTTTGGCTTTGACATCTCTGGGCAGCTCCCAGTTCTAGCTGTGATGCATTGTGCCCCAAACCTTCTGAGATTTGACCCCTTCTTTGAGGCGTTTTTCTTTTCCCTGCTCTGTAGAGGCATGGCAGAGCTGTGATCTCAGCTGAGAACATTTGGAGGGAAGTGTTGGGGACGGCGTGTGGAGCTGGAGCCAAAGCTCTGCCCACCTGCAGTCAGGTGATTCTTGCCACAGGTTGTCAGGGAGGGTTTTAGTGCTTGCCGGCTGCAGCCCCAGCTCTGCTCCTGCTGGGATGGAGCTGTCAGGAGCTGCCAGAAGGGGCTGAGGCAGCTGAGGAGCCAAAGGGAAAATGCTGGATCTTGGAGCAGAACAAAGTGTGCCCAAGCACTCACCCTGGAAAGTGACAGCTTGGACAATGACCTGTGTAAAACCCAAAACCCAGAGATAAACAAGGCCAGAGCAGAGACAGCGACATCTGGAAGGTCAGGACAGAGCCTGGGGAGATGGAATTGCTCGGGGAGAGGACTTACCTGAGAGGAGAAAAGGGATAAGAGTGAAAGGCTGTTAGAGGGATTCGCAGCTCTATTTCCCGGTGATTAACACCCTCTCCCCGCTGCCTGCAGCCGCTCCTCACTTCACACACAGCAAAGGAGCTGCGATTTGGCTCCTGCACAGAGCCAGGGGCGGGGCAGTCCCCCCGTGTCCCTCTCCCAAAAAAAATAGATTATTAATGGTCCTTAGGAATCACTTTCCCGGATTATTTCCCTTCCCAATGGTGCTGAGGTGACATTGGGAAGTGCTAATGGAGACGAGGGGCAGAGCAAGGAAACTGCTTTTGATAATGCAAACCAAGAGAACTCAGTGAAGAAGTACTGGAATATTCTGGGCTCACTCAGGTTCTTCCATTCAAACGATGAGAGAATATTTTGCCTTTTTTATCCAGGGTTTTTAAAATAAAAGGCTCACAAACGGGGAAAATCTCTGTCAATTTGAAACAACAAAAGCCTGTCACTTAGAGAGAAAGGAGTCTGAGCACTGTCACATGGGGAACACTGACACAGAGCATTTTTTCATTTCCAAACCAAAATATTTCCTTCTAGAAAATGTAAAAATGAGGTGTTTTGTCATGTTCAAAAGATTCTCTTTGACTACCTTCTCTGCTGAAAGCATTTGGCAAATTCAGATGGCAGCAATGTAGAAAAGTTTCAGTCCCTGCAAGTTCCAGCTCATGGATAATTGTGTTCAGCTCAGAGCCCGGCTCAGCTGTGGAGCTTCAGGTGCCTGGAGCACCAGAGGAACATCCAGGTGCTGATGGATCTGCTCTGCTCCTTCAAAATCCCATCCTTCTCCTTGTGCTGAAATGCCTGGGAATCCTTGGGTCATAACTGGGAGAAGTCAGAAAGACGTGAGAGTGCTTCCACTGCCAGCAGAATTCATGGAATCCCAGGGTAGTTTGGGTGGGAAGAGACCTTAAACCCCATCCAGTGCCACCCCTGCCATGGGCAGGGACACCTCCCACTGTCCCAGGCTGCTCCAAGCCCCAATGTCCAGCCTGGCCTTGGGCACTGCCAGGGATCCAGGGGCAGCCACAGCTTCTCTGGGCACCCTGTGCCAGGGCCTGCCCACCCTCACAGGGGACAATTCCTTCCCAGTATCTGATCTACACCTGCTCTTTTTCAGTTTAAAGTCATTGGCTTTATTCTACTTGACAAGGATATTGTATTTTAACTGTGTATTTCCTGTTCCATTCAGGAACAAGGATCATTTTCACAGACTGAGAAGTGTTGGGCCCTGGCTCATCAGACAAATTATTTTCCTGGGAATTATCTCCCCTATTTGGCTTCTTTACCTGGGACAAAGCTCAGCATGGTCCAGCTGTACTGCCAGGTATCCCTCAGAGTCTGTCCCTACAGCCTTTGGGATTTATCCCAGATATGCATTCCTGCCCAATCTCCCATCTATCCCTGCCCTCTGGCAGTGGGAAGCCATTCCCTGTGTCCCATCCCTCCATCCCTTGTCCCCAGTCCCTCTCCAGCTCTCCTTTAGGCCCTGCAAGGGGCTCTGAGCTCTCCCTGGAGCCTTCTCCTCTCCAGGTGAGCACCCCCAGCTCTCCCAGCCTGGCTCCAGAGCAGAGGGGCTCCAGCCCTGGGAGCATCTCTGGTGCCTCCTCTGGACTGGCTCCAGCAGCTCCAGGTCCCTCCTGTGCTGGGCCCCAGGGCTGGGGCAGCTCTGCAGGTGGGGTCACACCTGAGGGGTAGAGGGGCAGAATCCCCCCTGTCCCCTGTCCCCAAGCTCAGGTGTCCCCTGTGTCAGATCCCAGCTGCCATCGCTCCCTGATCACCGACCCATGAAATTCCAACTGTTCCTTAATCGACCCATGAAATCCCAACTGTTCCTTCATCCCTTTGCCGTGTGATCCAGGGCAGTCCATCAGCACTCAGGGAAACACGGGATTGTGATGAGGCAGCCCTGGTTACCAGCCCAGCACCAAATGTCAGGCTGCATTTCTAGCTCTGAATGGAATTAATTTGCCAGTGTTCCCTCGTTAAATGTCAGGTCCTTCTGACTTGTATGCATTAAACAATTCACAAATTGGAAAGCACTTGTGTAATCAAGTTAAGCGTGAGGTGGGCAGATTCCCTGCACCTAAACAAACCTGAAACTTCCCTTTTCCAATTAATATTTCATTTTATAACAGCCGCCACATTAATTCTTAATTAAATGCTTATTTGAGACACTCTACTGATTAGTGTGAACTAATGAGGAACAATATGAATTGTTTATCCAGCTTCCACTTATTTTCCTTCATAAAAAGGAATTGGTGTTTGGATGACTCCTTTCATGTCTGCCTTTGCCCTAAAATGATTTACTTCCAGAAGAACTTCCATAGGAACAGGTTGGATATGAGGGAAAATTCCCTTGTGGAAAGGGCTGGCAAGCACTGGGATGGGAAGTGGAGGATTCACCATCCCTGGAAATGTTCCCAAGCTCTGTGGATGTGGCACCTGGGGACATGGTTTAGTGGTGACCACCACGATGATCTTAGAGAGCTTTTCCAACCTCAGTGATGCTGGGATTCTGTGGTCAGAAATCACGGAATCATGGAATGGTTGGGGTTGGAAGGGACATAAAAGATCATTTACACAAATGTTCACCATGTTCTGATCGTGGCTGTGATCCAGACAACCACAGGCTAAAGTCCTCTGCAACTAAAGTTTCATATCCACCTTCCCAGCTAATGCCCAAAAAAATCCCCAGCAGGAACTTGTCCAAAAGCCTTTTCAACCCAAACCCAGGGGCACTGCTGTTCTTAGCCCGTGCTCAGAGCCTCCCCTGAGCCTCCCCCAGCTCTGCAGCCCCTCTCTGGGACAGGGGGAGCTCAACCCCTGCACCCNGAATTGTTTATCCAGCTTCCACTTATTTTCCTTCATAAAAAGGAATTGGTGTTTGGATGACTCCTTTCATGTCTGCCTTTGCCCTAAAATGATTTACTTCCAGAAGAACTTCCATAGGAACAGGTTGGATATGAGGGAAAATTCCCTTGTGGAAAGGGCTGGCAAGCACTGGGATGGGAAGTGGAGGATTCACCATCCCTGGAAATGTTCCCAAGCTCTGTGGATGTGGCACCTGGGGACATGGTTCAGTGGTGACCACCACGATGATCTTAGAGAGCTTTTCCAACCTCAGTGATGCTGGGATTCTGTGGTCAGAAATCACGGAATCATGGAATGGTTGGGGTTGGAAGGGACATAAAAGATCATTTACACAAATGTTCACCATGTTCTGATCGTGGCTGTGATCCAGACAACCACAGGCTAAAGTCCTCTGCAACTAAAGTTTCATATCCACCTTCCCAGCTAATGCCCAAAAAAATCCCCAGCAGGAACTTGTCCAAAAGCCTTTTCAACCCAAACCCAGGGGCACTGCTGTTCTTAGCCCGTGCTCAGAGCCTCCCCTGAGCCTCCCCCAGCTCTGCAGCCCCTCTCTGGGACAGGGGGAGCTCAACCCCTGCACCCTGAGCTCCAGCCTGCCCTGCAGTGGGATCATTTCCCAATAACCCTGAGACCCTCTGGCCCTGGGAGTGCTGAGCAGGCGTTTTCATGGCCCTGTCCCCTCTCTGAGCTCCCCCATTCACACCCCGGGGCTCTGTGTGTGCATTCAGGGCTGTTTACACCTGCATTTATGACAGCCTTTATTGCTCACGAACTTCTCCTGGCGTTTTATCACTTTTTATCACCTCATTCTTCGGAACTGGGAGCTCCTCCCTCAGCTTTTCACAAGCACCTTTAGGTTTGACTGTCCTGGAGGCTGCTGAAGCACAGAAAATTCAGGAGTTTGAGAACCACACCTTATAAAACCAGCAAAAACTCACTGATGAGGAAGTTAAAGGACACAAGGTCAGGCCAGATTTTTGGGAAGCTCTACTGGCATTTTCCATTCCCCAAAGAAGCTCATTGACTGTCTCGGTCACTGAGAGGCCACAAGAGGCCTCTCCCCTCCCTCAGGACAGGGCATTTTCCTTCAGGTTTGTTAGTGAAGAGACTTTATAAAGGATTTTTTGAAAGACAAATTCATCATCTGGATTTCGTCCCTATGAACTCCTTTGTTATTGACCTATTAATCCTTTATTAACTCCTATTTATCAGCTATTAATTCCTATACTAACTCAAATTTATCACCTATTAACTGCTTCGAAGTTCTGTCATATTTTTGAAGCAGGATTTCTTTATTTCAACCTAAACATCCTTTTTGACCACTTTTGCCAGGCTGTGTCCCTTGGTGCTGTTGTTCCAGGGTTTGCTGCACTATCCAAGCACAATTCCAGAGGAGGGGAATTCCCATGGACATCAGCAGGTACTGTCAGAATTGTGACCTGACAGTTGTGGAATCACTGAGGTTGGAAAAGACCTCCAAAGCCATCAACCCAAGCTTCGACCAACACCCGTGGCCACCAAACCACAGCACAAAATGCCACGTGTTTGGAACATTTCCAGGGGTGGTGATGCCAGCCCTGCCCTGGGCAGAGGGGCCAATGTTTAACCACTCCTCACTGAAGGGTTTTCTCCTGATACCCAACCTGAACATCCCCTGGAGCAACCCGAGGCCATTTCTGCTGTTCAGTGGCTTTGTTGGTGCCCAGGCAGTGTCACTGCAGGTGAAGTGCAGGGACATGGAGTCTCCAAGGAGCAGGGAGGGCACAGGGGGCAGGAATGCTGCTCTTGCCAGGACCAGCCCTAACCCAACACCACTGAATAAAAGCTTGGAAGTCTCTGCATAGGCTGAGCTCACTGAAATACCAGGAGAGTGAAGGCATGGGAGGAATAAACACATAAATGGGAGCTTTCATTATGCCCACACAAGACCTTGCAATGAGCTCAGGTATAGAAATCATTTTCACACACTCCAAATGAGATTTCCTGGGAGCAAGAGCTCCGAGATGCCATCAGGAAAGAAGAAATTCTTGATTTAATCCTATTGAACCAGTCCTGTTCAGGTGCAGCCATCAGGGTGGCTCTGGAATGGTGATCATTGTGTTTGTGGCCAAGAGAGAGCCACAAGTGGAAATCCCCTTTATTAAAGTCTCACTGTAAAAGGCCATGAAGAAGTAGTGACATAATTAAAAGGAGAAGAAAAAGTAAAAGGAGCAGCAGAAAGGGCAAAGTATTTTTGGGTGGCATAAACTTATTTAGGTACAGGGTCAACAGAACATGGTGAGGGCACATCATCCACTGCAAAATACAGAAACAGCCCTAAAATGGTCAAACTTGGGGGTGAAGGGAATTATTACAGTTAAATAGCATTATATTAGATGAGTAAGTAATTTTTTAAAAAGAAAAATAGAGGGGCACTCTTGTGACTTAAACAAGACCAGAATTTAAGAGGGAAAAACTTCTGAGAAACTGCAAATCTGCTGAAAAACTAAAGTTGAAGATTTTTTCCCAAATACATTTGAAGGAGACCTGCCAGAATATTATGAAATGCTGGAGGCTCAGAAGGAGGTCTCCAGGAAGATGAGCGTTCCAGGAGAGAGGGAAGGTTTTATGGCTTTGCTTTGGTGCTGCCATGGAGAGTTCAGGGAAGGGGATTTTTGCAGGGACTGAGCCTGACCAGCCATGGGCTCCTAAGGAGGAGCTTTGAAAGAATAAAAGGAATGGTGGGAAAAGAGCAGGAACAGATGGCACCCACCCAAGAGGTTTCAGAGAATTCAGAGCTGGAATTGCCATCCATGTGTAGTGCAAAGTATCCCTTAAATCAATCCCAAGATCCCAGCAAGGAATGAGGAGCCAGCTCTTAAAGAAAACTCAGGAGCTGCTGGAGAAATTCAGACATGATCACAGATTTCCACTTGTGGCTCTCTCTTGGCCACAAACACAATGATCACCATTCCAGAGCCACCCTGATGGCTGCACCTGAACAGGACTGGTTCAATAGGATTAAATCAAGAATTTCTTCTTTCCTGATGGCATCTCGGAGCTCTTGCTCCCAGGAAATCTCATTTGGAGTGTGTGAAAATGATTTCTATACCTGAGCTCATTGCAAGGTCTTGTGTGGGCATAATGAAAGCTCCCATTTATGTGTTTATTCCTCCCATGCCTTCACTCTCCTGGTATTTCAGTGAGCTCAGCCTATGCAGAGACTTCCAAGCTTTTATTCAGTGGTGTTGGGTTAGGGCTGGTCCTGGCAAGAGCAGCATTCCTGCCCCCTGTGCCCTCCCTGCTCCTTGGAGACTCCATGTCCCTGCACTTCACCTGCAGTGACACTGCCTGGGCACCAACAAAGCCACTGAACAGCAGAAATGGCCTCGGGTTGCTCCAGGGGATGTTCAGGTTGGGTATCAGGAGAAAACCCTTCAGTGAGGAGTGGTTAAACATTGGCCCCTCTGCCCAGGGCAGGGCTGGCATCACCACCCCTGGAAATGTTCCAAACACGTGGCATTCTGTGCTGTGGTTTGGTGGCCACGGGTGTTGGTTGAAGCTTGGGTTGATGGCTTTGGAGGTCTTTTCCAACCTCAGTGATTCCACGACTGTCAGGTCACAGTTCTGACAGTACCTGCTGATGTCCATGGGAATTCCCCTCCTCTGGAATTGTGCTTGAAGACAGCAGGAAATCCATAAACAACAGCACCAAGTCACCAAATCCAGGAGTTATCTCCCCAAAATGGGCTTTGTGAACTGCTCTCACTTCTCTTCCCCAGCTGGAGAACTGGAGATTCCTTCCTCCAAAAGCTCCCTCTGCAATCCCAGCCTGGTTTCTCCTGAGGAACCCTGACCTCTGCAGGGAAGAGCTTTGCAGGGAACGGTGAAATGCTGAGACACCTTTCAGTCCCTGGATAAAATCCTGATCCCACCAAATTCCATGTCCAAATCGATCCCTTTGTGCTGTCGGAGGCTGTGACCTCTCTCCCATCTCTGCTGGTCCGTGTGGGCCTGGCTGTGGCCCTGCAGCCCCACGGGGATGGGCAGATCCCTGGCTGGGGTTTGCCAGGCTCCTCGGATCATCATTTTCCCATCTTTCCTCAGATTTCTCAGCTTTTCTGCCTGTGGACGGCGTCTCCTTCCACCCACCCCCCTTCCATAATCAGTGAAAAAACTCAAAATGGGGAAATCTCCTTTTCCAAGAGCTCAAGGAAGCAGCTGGAGCTCTGTCCCAATTACCATTTTTCTGTAGTTAGCTCTGCTCCAGGGGGTTAAGCTCCAGGCAAAGGTGCACAAAGGTATGGAAAAACCCCCTTTTTCCTGGAGCAAGTCCTGAAGAGCAGCAGGGAGAGTCAACCAGGAGCATCCCAAATGAGCTGAACAATGAGAACAGCCTGAGCTGTGCTTGTGCACCACGGTGTACCTTGGCTTTAACAGCAGAGAACCACAGATTTGGGGAGTGTGTGTGAGAAAATGATGGAAAATTGGAATTTCCTGACAGCTGCTTTGGCCTCCCCAGCAGCACGAGGGTCCTGCAGGTCTCTCTGCAATGCCAAGTGACTTAGAGGGGACACAGCCCCTGCAGGGAGGGCTCAGGGTCACCAACCAGCTCCTTCTTCATGGAAATCTTTGTGGTGCCTGGCCCCGTGGAAGCTCCTGGAGATCCATCCCCTGGGAACAAACTTGGCAGCTGAGGCAGAAATTTCCCTTCAATGAAGATTTCCAGCTAAAACTTTCCCAGAAAGAGAAATTTGTCCCTCTGAAGTCTCCAGTTTCAGTGTGATTTTCCTCAGGATTCCTTTTAAATACCAGGATGTTCAATTTGATGGTTTTAAGGACTTTTTTTTTAATTCCCAGAGGCATTGGAAAATTATTTTGTAGATCTAAGAGCTTTTATTGTTTCTGTCAGAAATGTTCATGGGGAAGAAGAAGCAGTTCCCAAGCACATGTCAAGAAAAGAACTCCTTGTCCTTTGCAGCTGATCCTGGTGGCCTCTGCAGGTCCAGGATTCTCCCTCCAACTCCACAATGGGCTCACTCCCAAACATTGTTTGGGATCAGGCCAACAGTGGGAGCAGACACAGCTTTATTCCTTTTCCACAGGTACCAGGGAGCTGTTCCTGAAGATCTCCAAACCATTCCTTCCTCCTGGGTGTGAGCAGTGAGTGGACACAATTCTGTGCTGGCCCAACCTGTGTCAGGTAGAATTTCTGTCCATCCAAAATCCCCATTCATTTATTTTGGGAACCTGTGCATCAGCACTTCTGTACAAGGTCCCTGTCTGTCAGCAGGACCAGCACTGGGAAACTTCCAAAGTGGCTGGGAGATGGTTTTGCTTCCTGCTCCATGGCACCAGGCCCTTTCCAGGACAGGAAAAGCCCTTTCCACTTGTGGAAATCCCCACTCCTGTCAGCAAAGAAGGGCCTTGTCTAAGAGAAAGGCAAATTGAGACTTCAGGTCAGTTCCAGCTGGTGTTTCACCCTCCTAAAGAGTTTTTTCATGGCTAGGAGTTAGCAATTCCTATATTCCCTTTAGGTTCTGCTCAGCTTAAACTAATATTAAATAAGAAATGGGATTTAGGGGAGGTGGATTGATTCCTGCAGCCAGGCAGGGGTTTTGAAAGGCAGGACCCAACCTCCTTGCAGGGACTGTGCAGCTGAGGGCACTCTGGCTAAATTCATCCTGAGGTAAAGATTCCTCTCCAACATTCAGGTTTTACCTGCAACAGAATGAGGGAGGCACAGCCAGATGGATTTATCTGTGCAGCAGTGGAAAACCAGTCCCTGGCATGCCCAGGGAGTATTGATTTATTCCTGATCAAGGCCAGGATGTGTGAGAGGGTAATTTCTGTGCCAGGCAGGTGATCCCAGGTGCTGCAGCTGGGAATTGCCCACTGAAGCAGGAGATCCATGTCCTGGGTGAGTCAGGGCAGCTTGGAATGGAGGGAGAGAAAGATCTGCTGACAGGAGAGGGCTCTGCACTGGTGGTGACCCTCAGGAAGGGGAACCCAAGGGAAGCAGGGTTAGTACGGAAATCCCAAGGCAGAGGATTTTATCCAGGTTAGTTTGTACCTGTCCAGGACCCTGCCTTACCGTAATATCCTCATCCTCACCTTCATGGCACCATCCAAGGGGTGTTTGGCAGGGATATCTCGGGAATGTCAGGTGGAATTCCGAGTTCAGGAGGAAGAGCTGGTCCTGGAGCCTCCCCCCATTCCTGCCACAGTCGCTCCCAAGCTCAGGCTCCAGCAGGAGAACAGCTCTCCCTGTTCACACAGCTTTGGTTCCCAGTTTGGTCCTGAAGGACCCCATTTTAATCCTTCCCTCCTCCAGGCCATGAACTCTCATCAGTCTCCCAGTGGTTTCCCAAAATGGCACTGCTGCTTTTCCCAGTTCTGCTTGCAGGAAGCTGGAAGGGTCAATCAGGGCTCCCCTGGGCAATCCCTGGGCAACCAGAGCTGTCCCCACCTGGGATCTGGCAGGAATTTGACTCCTCTCCACCAGGAGTTGCTTTCCTTGGCTCCTCACACCTCCACAGCAAGAGGAGCCAATCCCAGTGACAATCCCAGGGCCAGATCTCTCAGTTCAGGAGCTCACTTGGAAAACCAAGGTTCAGGACAAGTGCTAATTTTCTGCCATTAATTTGGGGAGTAGATTTATCATAGCCACTGGTTCTGGTGTGATTCCAGCTCTAATCCCACTAACAAGATGAGCTGCCCTGCTGGTACTTAAAGTGGGAATTCTCCTGCTGGGAAAAGCAGCCATGTGGAACAGGAGCAGGGCTGGCTAATGAGGCTTGAACTCCAGCATGGACCTCTGAGGAGAAGCTGTGACACTGCTGGACCAGCAGAGAAAGAGGAATTTAGGTTCAAGGGATCATGTCTAATTGTAATGAAGAGGTTTTATTCCATTAAATAAAGATGAGGGAATTTAAAGCTACCTAACTTCTCCCAGATTAGCAGGGGGAAAATTCACTGGGAAGCACTCAGAGGGAAACTCAGCCTTGGAAAGGTCACCACGGAAAACTGGCAAGAGCATCACTCTGCCTCTCCTGTGTCTTCTCAGTCTGCCAAGCCCTGCTTGGTCGCAGGTTTAGACCATTCCCAAGTACTGTATGCCCTGCCTAGGACTGACTCACTTCTTGTGATGGTGAAGGAAAGCTCCCTCCTGACCACTGTGTTCTCCTTTGGGAGCCTCCCTGACCACAGATCCCCTTTTCCTGCCCCAGCTTTCAGTGTCCCAACCTTCTCAGCCTTTCTGGGAATGAGCTCAGAGCCCAAAGCTCACACACAGAGGCACAGCCCCACAACTGATGTTCCCAGAACCAAGGGGGAGCTCAGAGCATCTCCTTCCCTCCTCCCTCATTCTTTACCTGGTTGTTATTCAAATTTTAAAAACCAAAACTCAAAACACCAGATCCTCCAAGGGCAAAGGGTGGAACAAGAGCAAGAGGAAGGGGAAGAAGTCATGGCTGTGACCTCCTCATCAATTATTGCACCCTAGGAGAGAGCTGGAGCCCCTCTGCTCTGGAACCAGGCAGGGAGAGCTGGGAATGTTCACCTGGAGAAGGGAAGGCTCCAGGGACACCTCAGAGCCCCTTGCAGGGCCTAAAGAGGCTCCAGGAGAGCTGGAGAGGGACTGGGGACAAGGGATGGAGGGACAGGACACAGGGAATGGCTTCCCACTGCCAGAGGGCAGGGATGGATGGGAGATTGGGCAGGAATTGTTCCCTGGGAGGGTGGGCAGGCCCTGGCCAAAGGCTCTGCAGTTGCTGCACAGCCAAATTGCCATTTCCATGCAGGTCATCTTTATTCATTCCCTGTACTCCGAGGCAGCTTTAAAGGCTCAGGTGAAGGCTGAGCCTGCAAATCCTGGCAAGACAAGTTGGTATTACTCAGAAACAATCTCCATCAGAACAGGCCAAACAAATGTGACCCTCACTGTCTGCAGCCTCAGCTGCCCTGTTTCGTTGCTGCCTTTCTCCCTCTCAGCTGAATCATTTGACTTTGTGCAGGATTCACCCATCCTGCTGCACCAAGGGCTCAACCAGACAGGGACTGACACCTCATGTTGGGGGCAGCAGCAAAGTTCCCTGAGCACTTCCCTATAAACGGGGGCAACTTGAAGGAAAAAAATGCCAAAAACATGGAATCCCAGGATGGTTTGGGTTGGAAGGGTCTTAAATCCCATCCAGTGCCACCCCTGCCCTGGGCAGGGACACCTCCCACTGTCCCAGGCTGCTCCAAGCCCCAGTGTCCAACCTGGCCTTGGGCACTGCCAGGGATCCAGGGGCAGCCACAGCTTCTCTGGGCACCCTGTGCCAGGGCCTGCCCACCCTCCCAGGGAACAATCCCTTCCCAATATCTGATCTACACCTGCTCTTTTTCAGTTTAAAGTCATTGGCTTTATCCTTCTTGACAAGGATATTGTATTTTAATTGTGTATTTCCTGTTCCATCCAGGAACAAGGATAATTTTCACAGCCTCAGAGATGTTGGGCCCTGGCTCTTCAGCCAAACCATTTTCCTGGGAATTGTCTCCCTCATTTGGCTTCTTTACATGAAAACTTGTCCAGCTGCACTGCCAGGTATCCCAGAATCTGTCCATGCAGCCCTTGGGATTTATCCCAGGTGTGCACCTCTGAACTTAATCAAGTGACTTAAACGATGGTTCAAAGGATGAGGCTTGGTTTAAAGTGCAGAAACCTTGGTTTGCCAAGGTTCTCCCAAAATATTCTCCTGCTGGACAGCCCCAGGTTGGTGAAGCCCTCCCTTGTCAGCCCTTCAGGACAGTGCCAGTGTCACTTCTCATGAGGAACAGGCTTTGAAGGGGGATTTTAAGCACTCTCAGCTTATAAATATTTCATCTCTCCTTAGCAGGCGCTGTGGGTCTGCAGCCACTCGTGCACATCCCATTTACCTGGGTGTGAGTGAAACCAGGAGCTGGCAGCTTGCAGGAGCCAGCTCAGCACTTTATCTTCTGAGCCAGCACCTCCTGGCCCCACTTCCATCCTCAGATGCCTGGTCTGAGCTTTCAGCAGCTTTGCAAGTGAGAGAATATCACTCCAAGATGAAGCACAGCAGACAAAGGGCTGATAGAATCACTGGCAACCCTGGAACTACCAAAAAACCCTAAAAAAACCCACATTTTTTTTCTGTTACAAGGGGGAAAAAATCCTACATGTTTTATTAGGGTTTTAATGACAAATTAAAATGTTCCTGAGAATGACTGCTTTTCCTGGATCATGGGAAGGCTTCTTCCCCACAGGAAAGTCACTCAAAGGAGAGGTGGGAGAGGAGAGAACCGATGCAGGATCATCTGGAGCAAAGAGGAACTCACTGCAGACAGAGCCCAAAATACAAAAGACTTGAGAAAGAAATGAAGATTTATTGAGATTTTTAAAAATAATGTAAAAGAAAGCATTGATCCAGAGAAAATGTTGCAGTCTGAGGGAATTACAGATTAAATTATTCCAATTTCTAATTCTTAAACTCTCAGTGCAATTCCTAACACTGGCAGTGCTGACATCCCTCCTGTCCTGAGAACCCATCCCAAATGTCCTCCTCCTCTAAAAGCTCTTTTCTGGCATTTTATGGAGCGGGGATTTGCAGTTTTGAGCTAAAAATTCAAGTCCAGGCCATGCATTATGGAAAGGCCTCCCTGTGGCTCCCCAGTGCCTGCCTGGGATGCAGGCACCAAGCTGGGAGATCCTGCTGAACAGTACAGTAAGGAAGGGTCCATAGAGCCAAGAAAGACCAATTAAATATTGAATTTTCTTGCGTGCAGAGCTGTCCAGCTCTGCAGGAGCCAGGAGCCTGTCTGTCAGCAGGACACTGCCCTTGGGCAGCAGCAGGAGTGACGTGTGAGGATGTGGAGGAAGCACGGGGATGCCTGAGCAGGCATCAATTAGCTCAGAGCTGAATGGGGAGCCCCGGGAACATCAGAGGCAGGATTCAACCTGCTGGGAGTGGGTGGCAGCTCCTCTGCTGTGCCGAGACAGGTTTGTAAAGAGGAAGTGTAAAAATAACAATAGGAAAAAGAAATCAGCAGTGTTTAATGTGCAGGGGCTGAGGAGCATTTTCAACTTGGTCTGCAGCTCCTAGGAGCAGTTTGGGTGCTGGAAAATCTTCTGTGCTGAGCTCTGCAGGTCCTGCAGGGCACCCAGGACCAGGTTTTACTCAAGGGTCAGTTTGAGGGATGGGACTTTGCAGGAGATGCTGCCCAAGGGGTGCTGCCAAGGCTGGGATGTTGGATCTGTGCTTGAGAGATGCTGGGTGAGAAACTTCCACCAGACCAACACCCTGGAGCAGTGGAAGGTGTTCCTGCCCATGGCAGAGCTGGAATGAGATGAACCTGAAGGTCCCTTCCAACCCAAGCCATTCTGGGGTTCATTGCTTTCCCTTGATCCTAAGCTCACCTCTGGACCTTCTGGTTGCTCCAGCCCAGTCCCTCAGGCCCTGGGGGTGGCAGAGCTCTCCCTGTGCTGGCAGCAGAGGATCCAGCACTCAGGAAGGCCCTGGAGCACCTGCAGAGCAGCAGACCCTGCTCAGTGACAGCTCCTGGTCCAGGGGACCTGCTGGGGGTGGCTCATCCAGGGCTGCAGGGCTGAGGGAATTTGGGGTTTGGTACCTGCAGGACCAGGTTTAACACAGCTGTTGGCAGGCACAGGAACCTAAACCCAGCAGGGCAAACCTAATTCCTGTGGGATCCCCACAGGAGGGGATTTACCCTCCTCTCCAGACTGCAAATCCCACACTTCCAGAGCCGTGGATCTATGGGAGATCTGAAGGCAAGAGGGAAGCAAGCAGGAAGAGATGGGCTCCGTGCAGGAGCTCGAGCCAGAGGGATGTGCTTGTGCTTTAGTGCCTTGTGTTTATTCCTGGGGGTTTTGTTCATATCTGGAGGCCATTTCATACAAACTCTGTGTGGTAAGAGGGTGCTGGATCCACCCACAGTGGCTGCAGTGGAGGAGCCACTCCAGGTTCATCTTCAGTCATGTGCCAAAGGTAAAAAGATTCCCGGTCCTTGCAGAGGTTCTTGGCCCTAAATAAGTGGGATGGGGATGAAGCCATTATTTTTCCATTCAGGTCCTGATGATTTATTAGATGGTGCCCAAAACTGCAAATCCCCGCTCCATAAAATGCCAGAAAAGAGCTTTTAGAGGAGGAGGACATTTGGGATGGGTTCTCAGGACAGGAGGGATGTCAGCACTGCCAGTGTTAGGAATTGCACTGAGAGTTTAAGAATTAGAAATTGGAATAATTTAATCTGTAATTCCCTCAGACTGCAACATTTTCTCTGGATCAATGCTTTCTTTTACATTCTTTCTTTAAATCTCAATAAAGCCTCATTTCTCATCATAATAAAATTTAGCTCCTTTTTTGAAGATTTTCACCAGCTCCACCTACTGCTGCTCCCATCCTCTTCAACACTTCCTGACTCACTGCTGCTTCTCCTCCCCCAGACAGGGATTGGGAAGCTGCTTCCCAGCAGAGGTGGGAGCAGCCTCCCCTCAACCAGGTCTGTGATGGGGATCAGGAAAAAGCACAGGAATAGGCTTGGCTCTTGCTTTGTGGGGAGGACTGCAAGGAGTCTGGAGCTGTCCTCTTTGGGAATGGGGACAGGATGGCTTCAGTGTCTTTCCCTTTAGGGGAGGGTCCTCAGGTCCAGCATCCTCTGGGATGAGCTCCTGGTCATTCCCCAGGGATGAACTCCTGGTCATTCCCCAGGGATGAACTCCTGGTCATTCCCCAGGGATGAGCTCCTGGTCATTCCCCAGGGATGAACTCCTGGTCATTCCCCAGGGATGAACTCCTGGTCATTCCCCAGGGATGAGCCCTTGGCCATTCCCCAGGGATGAGCCCTTGGCCATTCCCCAGGGCTTTGGCTGTGTTTCCCGGGGAATGTTTCTCCCTGAGGTTGCTCTGGGTCTCTGCAGTGACCTGTGCCTCCTGCAGCTTCACCCTCAGGGCTTTCTCTCCCTTTGCATTCCAGTCCACATTTCCACTCTAGGCTCTGAAGTCTGGCAATCCACTGGCACTTTCCTTTCTCCATTTTCCCCTCTGTCTACACAGAACCCCACAGAGTCCTGCAGAGGAGTCTCCCGAGCTCTCCTGATCCAACAGAGCACTTTGAAACACAGATGTTTCCTTCCACTCTGCAGTATTAGAGGAGGAGACTCCAAAGGGCAAAGTGCTGGATCCAGGTTCTGGATCAACAGGAGTTCACAGAGTCATTGATCTGCTCCTTGAGGCCATGGAAAATGGGATTCCCCTGACAATTAGGAAGGAATTGTTCCCTGGGAGGGTGGGCAGGCCCTGGCACAGGGTGCCCAGAGAAGCTGTGGCTGCCCCTGGATCCCTGGCAGTGTCCAAGGCCAGGCTGGACATTGGGGCTTGGAGCAGCCTGGGACAGTGGGAGGTGTCCCTGCCCAGGGCAGGGGTGGCACTGGATGGGCTTTAAGGTCCCTTCCAATCCATTCCATTCTGTGTTTCTAATTGCTCAAGGCCAGGGTGTTTCAGAACAACTCAGGACCTGTTTAACACCATCCTCCCATGGCAGATTTACTCTTCTCTGGGAAAAACACCCTGGCTGAATTCCTCCAATCTTTTCCCATATAATTTCCAGCCCCTGATCATTCTCTTTTCAGTTCAGCTCTCGATTTTCCTCTCATTCTCACAGTGCATTCCCAGGTGGGGATCATGTCCTTGCCAAGCCTTTGAGGACCCTCAGCTCTTGCTGCTAAGTGGGGGTTGGGGGGAACTTTGTCCTCCCGATCTCTAGGACCCACTGGAAAGCCCAGATCAGCCTCTGAAATGGTGCTGCCACTTGTCCAGCCACACTTCACTCTGGGCATTTCATCTCTCCTTGTCCTCACTTCTCACCTGCCCTTTGCTGCACTTCACCTTGTTGGCTTTACAGGAATTTTCTAATTGAATCACAAGTTTTCACCATCAGCCCTCATACAGATTTATCCACAGAGCTGAAAGGAGGTTTTTTGTTGCCTCAGCATTGTTGTGTGGTGCTGCTTGGGGTCTCAAGAGGAGCTGGTGCATCCAACATCCCAGGAGAGCAACCCCCTGCCAAAGCAGCAGCTGGAGCCCAGCTGGGACACCCTGGACTCTCCAAACTGGAACAGATGTCCCCATTTAGGCTTTGAGCTCTGTCTGATCCCTTCCATCAGCTAAGCTGGTGATAAAAAGATGGAAACAAATAGCTGGCTCTTCAATCCCCCTGGAAATGTGGCACTATAAAATGAGCTAAATTGTCCAGCTGGAATCATTTTCTGTGGGGTCAGAGAGCCAGGAAAGAACCAAAAGATTGAGGAGCATCAGGAAATCTGTTCTTTACCTACAATGACAACAGGCATTTACCAGACAATAAATTTGTAGCCCCATTCTTGCAATGTCAATGAGTAATTTTATTATTCATCAAAACTAAAATATCATGTATAAAGATGTGTTTGTAGGAGCCAAAGAATGTGTGATTCTTTATTGATAAGGGGGTTTGCATATTTTATATTTGTAAAACAGCATTAACATAAATTCCACAAAGTTCTCATCTATTGTCTGTGTGGGTGTTGGTCTGGCTTTGTTGATTAAAAGATTTTTCAATGAGCTGGGCCCAGGACAGAAGCCTGACAGACTGAAATCCCTCTCTTGAACAGATTTCTGATATGAAATTCAAAGTCTAATGTTTTTTTAAATTGTGCCCACACTGGATGATTTGCTTTCAATCCTACTTCCCTGCTTGGAGGAGCCTCTCCTGTCAGGTTGGGTCAAAAGCCTCATGAAAGTCGAGGTCTATCAAATCTATCTCTTCCCTGTGTCCATAGGCCAACGACCCCATTAAAGGAAGAGATTAAATTACTCTGACATGATTTGTTCTTGACAAGTCCACGTTGGCTGCTCCCACTCCCTTTTCTCCTTGCAGTGCTGATAAATTGATTGGTTCAGAATTTGCTCCAGTATCCTCCAGAAGCTCAGGGTCAGCATTCCTCTTGCCACAGCTCTCCAGGGAGACCTGTGGGGTATGGGAAACTCCCCTGCTCTTTGGGGAAAGCCTCATCCTTGGCTTTTGAGTTGTAGGAGAGCCACAAGTGCCGGGACACGTTTTTGGAGCCTGAGCTCATTTTGTGCTTCCCGCACAAGCTCTCAGTTGGGAATGGGGGGAACTGGGGGCCAGGGATGTTGTCACAGGAATGCTGTACCAGACTGGGAGCTGCTGGGAGGCTCAGGAAGAGCTGGAGGGGCTGCAAAGGCTCTCAGCCTGGCCTTTCCATCCCTGCTGTGGGCTGGCAGCGCCGCAGTGTGCGGCACTTTGGGAACGGGCAGGCGGTGTGAGCAAACAGCATCTGCTCCTGCAGCCAGAGCTCTGCCAAGAGCAACTGCTGCTTCCCAGCTTTGATTCCAGCCCCCAGCCCAGCCATTCCCACCCCAGCTGAGCCTCCCTGCTTGGACACGGGAGCACCGGGAAGGGGCTCAGCCAAGGAGGTTGGAAAGGCCAGGGTTTGCCTCGCTGCCTTTGGAAAGCTCTGGCAGCAGGACAAGGGGAGCATCCCTGGAACAATCCTGCAGGCAGAGGAGCTGTCAGTCAGAGATGGGCAAACCCCGAATCCCAGTTCACTGGGAGGAGCTCAGTGAGTCCCTTCCTCACGGGAATTCTGCAGGGAAGGAAAGTTTTCTCCCTTCCTCTGTGTTGTTTCCAAGTTACAGGAAGAAACGTGGGAGTTGGCACAGCCCCCGGGAAGGACTCAGGCTTGGCTGAATCACTGGATCTCTCCCCACCAGTCCCCAACCCCACTCTGGGTCCCAGTGCCAGCCAGAGCTGAGTTCCAGCAAGATCTGTGGAACTCCAAGGATCGTGGAGTGATCCAAACCTGGGTTTGGCTGTGTTTGGGGGTCCAGGTGCCCTCTGCAGCTGGGTGAGCAATGAAAGTGGGGCACAGAAACCCAGGAATTGCTGCTGGGGCTCTGCTGGCAGCCAGGGCTGGGGATCCCAGTCTGGGGGATCAACTGGGGCCCTGCGTGGATACCAGTTAGGGCTCACAGGGACTGGGATTTGTGTCTGTGGGCATCCAGGAGGCCACAGGGATGGGGAGACCCTGCAAGAGTCTCTGACCTTCACCTGAGGGGACGGTGAGTGGCACTTCAGGAAGGTGTCACCCCCTGCAGGTGTCCCCCCTGCACACACACAAATTCAGGAATTCTGTTTTGGGGGCAGGTTTTCTCTCAGCTGTTCTCAGGGACAGGACTTTTGCAGTGGATGGAGCGATAATGAACCTTTGTTCTCCATTTGTTTGGCTGTTTAGGAAGGGAAAAAAGAGCAAGAGCTTGCAGAGCATTGGGAATGTGCTCTTGGACATGGGATAAAATAGATGCCATCAAATTCCTCCTCAGAAGTTCCTTTGCTGCTGCAGCCAACTGAGGCAACAAAGCTCAGAGCTCCCTTGGGGCACTTGTTTGGTCTCCAGGAAGCACCTTGGGAGCCAAACCCAAACCAAACCCTTTTAATTGGATCTCCCAAAGACATTTGACTGGTTCATGCTGGAATCAGGTTTAGTCATCATTATGCAAAGCTAATTAGCAAGTCAGAGTCTTTTTTTGTCATCACCAAAGCATTGCTGCATTTGGAAATGAGATCCCCGAGATCTTCCCTTTCCCTGCCCTTTCCTGCTGCTATTCTGGAATTAAAGCTCCTCTTTCCATCACGACAAAGGATGTGGTGGATGTAAAAAAATGTTTTCTTCAGCTCTTTCCTAAAATGTCAAAAACTGAGAAATACTTGGGTTTCTTCCCCAATTATTCTGTTCTTGGAATTCATTATTGCAGAAAAAAAATCTGGGAAGTTTTGAGCATTTTATTGAACTCCTGGAAATGCCTTCTTACCCCTGCAGCCTTTGGCAAGGAGGGTTCCAATTCCTCACAACTCTTTGCTTAAAATTTCTGCTTCCAAAATGGGCTTTGGACAAACTTTGTTTGTTTATTTGTTTGTTTGCTTGTTTTTACATTCCTGTGAGTCAGAAACATTGTGAAAATATTTTACAAATATTGAAAAAATCCCTTCTGAAATAAGAAATACTCTCCTGTCCTGCTGTGGCTCCACAGGTTTGTGGTGGCCCCGGCAGGAATTTCCCCATGGAGAGGGCAGTCAGGCATTGGCAGGAGCTGCCCAGGGAGGTTTGGAGTCCCCACCCCTGGAGGTGTCCAAGGAAGGGCTGGATGTGGCACTCAGGGCTCTGGGCTGGGGACAAGGTGGGGATCGGGCACAGCTGGGACTCTGTGGGCTGGGAGGGCTTTTCCAAAGTTAATGATTCCATGATTCCATGTGGTTCCAGGTACTGGAATGACCCCAGTGACCAGGGCAGGGTGATCCAGGACACTGTGGGGCTTCTCCACTAATGAGCTGTGTCCCATGGCCCCACTCTGGGTAGGGCTGTGTGGAGCATGAGCTTCTTTCCAGTCAAAATTTTCTTTTTAGAGGAGAGAGAGTGGAATAAAGGGATGACAGAGGCTCAGACAGTAACTCAAGGGAATTATTAGAAGGGAATAATTAGAAGGGAATCACTGGAAGTCACCTACACCAAAGGCCGATCTGCTCAAAGCAGGATCAGCTCTGAGGTCAGACCTCAAGCCCAAGGTTTCTCTGGATTTTCTCCAGCCTGGTGTTGAAAAGCTCCCAGGATGGGGACACAGCCTCCCTGGGCAGCCTCTCCCATGCTGGACTGTCCCCAGGGGGACAAATTTCTCCTTGGCTGCCTCACAGAGGGCTGGGACATTACCAGAGACTGCCAGGAGACCCTGGGGGTACCAACCCTGCTCTCAGCTCCCCCAAGGAGCAGCCAACAGCACCTGGGAGGGCAGGGCTGGAACTCTGGAGGACCCTGAGAAGCCAGAAATGACCTGGAAAATCCATCACACAATCCAAGGCTGGATGAAAACACTGAGCAGTGAGAATGAGAATTATTGGAGGTAACCTGCAAAGAAAGGCTGGGATAAGGGGAGGGAAGACTTGAGGGAAGCATCCCAGGCTGCACATCCAGAAAAGGCTTCCATGCAGAGGAAGAGGATAATTTGTTCTGCCTGTTCATTCTCCTTGGGAGAGGGGGCAATTAAATCACACTCAGGGAAATTCAGATTCATCACTAAGAAAAGTCTTTCCAGTGTGAGCAGAGTTAAACACTGCCATCAATTTTTCCAGGGTTTGCTGTGGAGTTTCTTGCTGGAGGCTTCCAGGAGCAGGAGCATTTCTCCAGATCCCTTTGCTGAAAGCCCCAGAGCTTTCCTTGGGTCAGGGGGGTGGAGGAGGTGATGCCTTTGGATTTGTTTCACCCTGTTTTCTCTGGCTCTGTCATGCAGCTTTGCTTTGGGGTTTTTAGAAGTGCTTATGCACCAACTGCAACTCCAGAGACCTCAGTACCTTTAATAACTGGATATTAAATCCCTTCTGAAAATAAAACAGGTGGTCCTAAAAGAAGCTGGGCCCTTTAGAGCTTAAACTTCTGATGGCCTGTAGTCTAACAAAAAAATCTGTTGGGAAATGTTGTAAAAACCTATTTGATTTTTTTGTATTTTCAGACCCCCTTCATACTCATTCTGCATTTACCTTGGCACTGCTTGGGCATCTGACACCATGTTCCTACATGGGAAAGTCACTCCAGCATTGCCCTGAGAGCAAGGACACACTGAATAAATCAGGAACTGTGGGAGAGAAGTGACCAAAGCAATGAGGACTCTCAGTTATCTGTGCATGGCAACAGCAATAACAATATTTAACCACTTTTCCTGGATTTCCTGTGGTGTCACACGAGATTCAACAGAACTAACTCCTTATTTTCAGAGAGTACCTCCCAAAAACCAGACCAGACTGGACCAAACCCTTCACTCTCAGGCTGGATCCAGGTCCAGGCCTTTTACATCTTTAATTGGCTGGAAATTGAGCAGCAAATGTGTTTCCTGTATTTTCTTTTGACTGTAAAACAAATTATCTCAGCCAGGGCTCCTCTCTCTTGCCCACAGCTCTGCCCAAGTAATGGAATTTTATTCCCATCCTGACTCATCACAGCTCATGGACGTGGCCAGGCCAGGGTTCCACTGGAGATGGTGGGAATTTGGGGTTTGGAGAGAGGTTTGGAGTCCAACACACGAAAAACCAGACCTTGACTGGCCAGGTGTGTCAATAAGGTCCATTTCAGTAAAGCTGGGCTTAGTTAATGCTGAAGACAAGTCCCAGCAGCCCGAGGGAGGTGCACACTCAGTGTCTGCTGCCTCGGTTATAAAAAGGCAGCTCATGATTCAGTGTGAGAAGAGACTGAGCACAGATTTATCTCCAGACCTGCCCTTCTTGCAGCAGTGCCACCAACCCACCAGCAGCACCACGAGAGCTGCAGCCTGGTGCCTTTATTTAAACCCTGCCTTTCACAGGTTGCTGTTTCCCAGCAGGCACTGATGTCAAACTGGGGAGGAGAATGGCATGGGGGAGATTTGCTGGCGGTGCGTTTTTGGGACTGCCATTAAACTGATCTATTGCTGGCATAAACAATAAAAAACTGATTAAAACTCAGCCCTTCATAAATTAAACATTGTTGTCTCTGGCTGGCACGGCTGCCACTTGGCACAGGGCTGCAACACCAGGGCTTGGTGCACTGTGTATCCACACAGAGACAGCCCAGGGGGATTTATTCCTCTCCCTCACCACATTCCCAAATAAAAGGGGCATGGGAAAAGCAGCCAGCTCCTGAGCCCTCTGGGTGAATGGAATTTGCAGAGCAGCTGTTCCAGGTGAGCTGCTGTCCGAGCAGGTGAGGAATCAAAGTGCTGCTGGCAGGTTTGGGGCTCTTTGTGGGTGTGGATCTTTTATTTTGGGGGATTTGTATGAACTGGGAATGTTCCACTGGGGAAAACAATGGAACACTGGGGGTGTCCCCAGAGCCACCCAGGACTAAACCAGGGCCTCCTCTCCACAAGGTTTCACTGGGAGGGAAGGGAGAGCAGGGCTGGGAAGGGGAGGGATAGAGATTTCATTCCCTGATGGGAACAATGTGCTGCATTCCCACCGGGAACATCGCAGCTCCCGCCCGCCTCTGCCTGTGGATGGAGCCTCGGGCAGCACACAAGGATGATGCCAGCACAGCCCCTGCCCTCCTGGCGCTGTCCTCTCACTGCCACTGCAGCTCCTGCCCTGGGAAGCACCAGGAGGAGAGGGAAGCATTTGTCAAAGCTGCCTCCTGTGCTTTTCGAGTCACCCCCAGGCAGCCCCACGCCACTGCAGGCGGCTTGAATGCCTCTCCAAGGGCAGTGATGAGGATATTCCTCTGCAGTGAAGGATCCTGAGATCCAGCATCCCCTTGTGATGGCCAAGGGATTCATTCCTGAGATTTTTCATAACCCCTTTGTGCTCCCTCAGTTTCCTTTCTGCATCAGGATTCTCTGTTAACCCACACAGACTCCCCTTGCTCCATCCTGAGGACTCCTGGGATTCACTCAGAATTCCCATCACTGCCTTTCCCAGGTGTTTTTGAGTTTGTGATGCTCACAAGAAGATGAAGGCATTGGAGCTGCTGATGGGGCCAGTTAGGAGGAATGAATCCCTTGTGTCTGGACTCAAATATTCCCATGGAATGGGATTTCAGAGGCTCTTCCCCTGAACCAGCCAGAGCCTGGATTATCCACACCTGCCTTTGGGGAGAACAGTTATCCTGGTGTGCTCCAGCTCAACCCAGGGGGGGTTCAGGTTGGATATCAGGAAAAATGGTCAAGCACTGGAATAGGTGGAATCAGCATCCCTGGAAGTGTTCAAAAATGAGCAGGAGTGGCAGCTTTAGTGGGCACGGCGGGATTTGGGCAAAACTTGGACTTGGTGATCTTGGAGGTCTTTTCCAACCTCAATGACTCCATGGAATCAGTGATTATCTCCCTTTCTTTTCTTTATTTCCCTGTGGGATTCCCAGTGTCACAGCTCCCATTCCATGGCCATGGGTTCAATGGGGCTCCTCTCCAGTTCCAGGCAGCAGAACACTCCCCTTCCCCTGGGAGTGGGGGCAGACAGAGCTCCCTCCTGGCCCTGTGGGCTGCATGGAGAAGCTTCTGAGTGGATTCCCAAATTCCCTGCTTTGGAACTGATGTGATCCTTCCTGACCAACAGGAAGAATGTGGAGCATGGACCCACAGGCCACCTCAAAGGTGTCTGGAAGGAAATTCCTCCATGGCATGGAAGAGCAGATGTGTAACTCTGTGGGAATAACCCTGGAATCCATGGGGACTGGATCTGGGATTGCTGTGCTTCCTGTCCCTCTGCTAACCAGGCTTCAAACCCAGAAATGTCCATTTTCAGCATCTCCAGCTGCTTCTCCAAGTTAAGGCACCCCAAGCAGCAGCCCCTGTGCATTTCTGAGCCTCCTGAGGCACAATCACCTTTGTCCCCAGAAATGTCTCCAAAAGATCCAAGAGCTGGGAACTGGAGCCAGTTAAAAGCTGGATGTGCTTTCAGTGGAAGTTCTGGTAGATCCCACAGCCACCTTTCCATCCCAAATGGCACCTTCCAAGTGAGATAATGGTGAACATTGCATTTAAAATTTAAGCCTTATGTGTGTTTTTTATTTGTTTTGCATTCTGGGTCCTTTTCCTGCTGAAGAGGGTTCATCAGCAGGAAGAAAAACATCAGTTTCACCTCCCTGTAGTCAGTTTATAGATAAATGACCAAGTTCTGACTCCCCAGAGAGTCAGGACAGAGTATTTGGTGTCTAATCCATCTGTCTGTGTCCCCGTTAATGTTGGACAGTGGAGGATCCACTAAAAACTCACCTTCCTGGAGCACAACCTGCACAACACAAACCTTGGGAGCAGCACTGGGACATCTGCCAGACATTCCCTGAGCTGTGAGCTCCTGCCTGCTGCCTCTCTGAACCCAGTGGCTGCAGAGTGGGGAGCAGGATGGCCCTGAGAGAAGGATGTTTCTATCCCACCCAGCAAACCTGGGAAAGGCAGCACAGAATGGCAGCCCCAGCCCAGGGAAGCCTCTCTAATGGGAACAGTGGGAGAAGCCAGTCAGATACTGTGAGGAGCAGGATCTGCTCTCCAGCCAAAATTCAAGGGGAAAATGATGCCTGGTTTAGAACATTCCCTCCTGGCGTGAGTGCCAGAACAGGGAACATTAAGGGCTGAAGGAATTCCTGGCACTGCTCTGTCTGTCCTTGTCTCCTCCGCTGCACTGAAACTGGGTTGCAAATCTGTCCATCAGCTCCAAATTAAAGCAGAGAGGAATTCCAGGCTGGACTTGGTGAAGGACTCGGGAGCTGATCCTGCGTGATGGGAATGATGGCAGAGCTGGTGGGATGTGCAGTGGGTCAGGATGGCTCCCCCGAGGCTGAAATTCATGGACACAAATGCTGCTGACCCTGTGGTCACATTCCTGTGTCTCCTGGCAGTGCTGGCACCCCCGGGATGTGTGCAGCTGCTCAGGTGGGAATGCCTGCAGGGACACCTGGGCAGTCTGACTGCCCTGGAACAGGGAGCTCTGGCTCCTGGCTGCCCCCAGCACAGGAACAAGGGGCACACACAGGGTCAGGCTGCAGCCCTGGGCTGCTGGCAGTGCCCCTTCTCCCTCCTCAGCCCCACCTGAGGCACCACTGCCCTCTCCAGAGCCCAGGCAGGGCTCCAGCTGGGAGCCATTCCTTCAGCCATGGATAAAGTTCCATCTGTGCTAATGAAGGGACCTTAAAATTCATGTCCTGGTGTCTTTTCTTTGCCTCAGTGCCATTCCTTTCTCCAGGCTGATGCTATCTGGCTGCAGTTAAATAGCTCCAGTCGAAGGGACACCTCCTCGAGATTGATTCCGACTGCTCCAAGTTGGTTATTCCGTTCAATCTTTTGCTCAATACCACTCATGGACACCCCGGGCTGGGCACTGAGTGCTCAGCCCTTATTGCTTTGGGATTAAATGGTCTGGTTCAGCATAAAACACACACAATATTCATCTTCATTTCTAGAAGCTAAACAAGTATATAAGTAGATGACATTTCGATCAATTAAGCTGCTCCTCTCTCTTCCCCAAATTAGCTCTCTCCAAATCACTTCTGCAGCAGAGCAAGGATGGCTTTTGGAAGAGAGGGGAGGGACAGGGAGCAGGATCAATGTCACTGAACTGCAGGCAGCCCCTGGCTGGCCTGGGCTGTCAGGAAGTGGCTGCTGCCCGGAGCACGACAGGGCTGAGCTCAGTTCTGGGCGCTCCCATCCAGGAGCAGCCTGGCCCTGAAGCTCCAGGTGGGCACAATTTGGCCACAGTTTTGAGGCAGAGAATTGGGGAGGATTTGAGCTTTGTTTGCTGAGTCACCAGGGCCTTTTCAGGGGCAGCTGGTGCCAGGGCAGTGCTGAGAGGGGCAGCAGCCATGCAGAGATGTGACTGTCAGCACTCTGCTCTGGCTGCTGCAGCAGAGAAGCTGCAGAAAGGACACATCTGATTCCCCCATCTGGGGGGCCTGGCAAGGCTGGGCTGCAGCATCAGCTCCTCCTCAGTTTGGGGCTGCAGTGGCAGCACCTCACAGGCTGCAGCTCCTGCTGTGCCCAAGGCACTGCCAGTGGCCCTGGCACCAACACCAGCCCAGGGCAGCTGGACGGGCTGGGAGAGGGTTCTGGAGCCATGGAAATACTTCACAGGAACTCCTCATTTTGATTGGAAACCTTGGAAGCCCAATGAACAACATGGACTGGGGAGAACAACACCACCTGTGAATCTTCCTCCTTCTATTAAAAAATCAAATTTCTTACTGAGGGTATGGTTTGAAATCAAAGAGGTTTGTCAGGCTCTGCTTTTCTTTGCCTCTGCTCCAGTGCAAGGGCAGAGCAGAGCTGGAGCAAACCTTCAACTGGTCCAGCCAAGGTGGGGCTGTCCCTGCTCTCTGCAGCTGCTGGGTTGTGGCTCCTCAGGAGCAGCCATTCCCTGGGACATCACCTGCTTCTTCAGGGGGTGCCTTCCCAGGGGCTGGGGTGAAGGGCAAGGCTGTGCCCCCCTCAGGGTGCTGGCAGCTCTCTCCTCACAGCAGGCAGGCAGCTGATGCACCCCTGAAATGCCAGAAATCCCTGAAGCACAGCCTCACCCACACCTCCCACTGGGAACTCTGGCCAGCCAGGAAGGACAGAAGATGCTGAGAAATCTTCTGGACAACCCTCTGTGCTCCCACCTCAGCTCCTGCTGCTGGAGATGCCTGGGGCACGAAGGGTGGGAGATGTCCCCACACCATGGACTGAGGTTTTGGGAACCTCAGGTGTCTGGAGATGCTCCACAACTCTCAGGGACTGGAACAGGCACCTCCTGGAGGGGGCTTCACCCCATCCCAAGGTTTGGATGATCCGCATGTGCTGACTCTGCGTGCTCTGCCTCAGGGACAGGAGGTGACAGCCTGGCCTTTGTACATCCCATGATTATTGCAGCTTTGCGTGCAGAAAACCACAAAAAATCCTTTGTTCAGTAAAAAAACACGGTCCAGGACCTTGTAAGTCTTGATAAGAAAACTACAATTTAATCAGTTTAGGTTTTTGTCTTGGGTATTTGGTTAAGCAGATTTCAGACTCAGAACAATTTGCTCGTGGGGCAGTTTGAAAGGACATTCCTGGAGCTGAGCAATCCAAGAGTTTGGGAAGGGAAAGGGTTTCATGTACCCAGAGCAGATTTTAGAGAAGAGAGCAATGAAATGAGAGATTGTGAAGAAATTTTAGGCCAATAGAGAATTGTAGTAAACTGTGAAATTTTGAATGGGATAAACTCTTCATTCAGGCTCAATAAAACAGGCTCAGTAAAGCAGACTCAGTAATTATCCAGGAAATCTCTGGTTGATTCAAGTGCTTTTTGGGAAGTCCTGCAGGGCTTGAGCTCTAAAAGCAGCTTGGCTGCAGCTCCAGAGGGGCAGGACTGGATCACTGCAGGGAAGGAGAGCTGAGCACTGATCTCGATGCCTGAACATCTTTGCTCCAGCTGGAGCCAGCCAGGGAGCTGGGGTGGAGAGAGGCTGCTCAGCCTCACCCCCAGCGCTGAACTTCTCCTGGAGGCAGGTCAGGAGCAGAGCAGCACGGCTGGAAATGCTGGACAAACTCTGCTGGCTCCCGTCATGGATTCCCTGCCTCCAGAAATGTGGAAGAGGAACAGGGAATTTGACTTCAACAGCAAAGCAAACAACTTGAAACCAGTCTTAGAAAAGCTGGAACCCACTGCCACAGGTGTTCAGGCACTGCTGTGACAGGAGGGGACTGAATCCTGGAGCTTTGATACTGAATTCTGTGCAAAGAAAAACGAGGGAATTCTGAACCAAGGTTCCAGGCCAAGCTGTCATTTGCCATTGACAGTGACAATTTCATTGACAGGAAAATTTCAACTTAAATCATAAATATGCAGAGCTGGCAATTCCAGAGCTCCAGTTTTAATCATGAATTAATTCTGTCACTTTTGGAATAGACACTGGGAATGTCAGGCATAGGACAGACCTAAACTCCCTGGATCTGAGCTTTGGCTGGAGCAGAGTCACCTGCACTGTCCTGAGGGTCAGGATGAGGCCGCCTCAGCAAAGCTGAAGCTTCCACCAAGAACTCTTGGAAGAAAAGCTGAGAAGCAGGTGGGAATTCCTCATGGACAAAGGTTTTTCTGTGGGGAATTCCCAGGAGGTGCCTGCCCTGCCCCTGTCGCCCCTGCAGAAGCTGAGTTCCCTCTCAGGTGAGCCACTCCCAGCCCAGAGTGCTGGGAATAAGGAACAATTCCGATGCTCTGGAGCTGTGCCTGCTGCTGGAATAAAAACTGCTCGAATAAAAGCTGCTGGAATCAAAGCAAAGCAATAAATCAGAGTTAACTCCCCTGGCTCCAGCAGCTCCCTGGATTTGCACTCAGGTGTTGCAGGGAGAAAATGCTCCAAGTTGAAACCAGGATCACGGGATAAGAGCAGAAAGCAAAATGTGTTTAATGCCTGTGACACCCTGGCTGCTTCTCCTGCCTGTTTGCTTTGCCTGCGTGAATTCATTACACCGAAATTAAACCTCTTTTCTAAATTATTAATAATCCTAAATGTTTGTGGAAATATGGGACAAATCAACATGACAAACACTGAGATGCAGATGAAAGAGAAGATAATGGGAATCTTTCCATATTTGCATATGGAAAATTAGGAATTCGGAGTTAATGAGATTTATCCTTCTTTCTGGCCATTTTGGTGGAGGATTTTTTTAAAAATCTATTAAACTCCAGATTTCCACATAAAACAACACAAAATACTACAAGAAGAGACATTAGAGTCAATCTATTCTTCATGCTAGGCACAAAATCAATCGCATTTATTGTTCAGAAAAATTAAAAACCTTTCTGCATTTTATTAAAGTGCACATTTCAACTGTGGTGAGAGATAAATAATTGATACATCCCAAATACATCACCTCCAAAATACTTATTGGAAAAAAATCACTGCTTTATTACCCATTCCTTTCAATAGCTGTTGTGATGTTTACAACTTTAATGGTGCTTTTTTTTTTTAAACAAGAAATCACAGCAGCAGCTGATTATTTCATTGTGCTTAACATTATTTTATAACAACCCATCAAATCTGCTGCAGATAAACCCCATTATCAGTCGTGCACTACCAGGTAACAGCAATTTGGGTCTCTCAGCTTGAGAGCACTTGAGCAGCTCCTCGAGAAATGGGTTTGAGTGCTCGGGAGGCTGAAATCCCACCTGGATCTGGCTGGAGAGAGGGGAGCCCTGGGGATTGGGGCCTCACTTGCTGGGGAATGCAGAGGTGCTGGAGCTGCTCCTTCTGGGAAGGTGCTGGGACATTCCCTGGATTGCACTGTGTCCAAAGCACTGATGGCCTTAAGCTGAAGGAGGGCAGGGATGGATGGGAGATTGGGCAGGAATTGTTCCCTGGGAGGGTGGGCAGGCCCTGGCACAGGGTGCCCAGAGAAGCTNGGTGCAGGACGAGGTGCCAGCCCCCCTGTCCCTGGGAAGGGAATCCCAGCAAGTCCTGCAGGGAGCCCCAGCAGCAGGTCCAGGCCCATCCCAAGGGGCTGTCCCTGAGCCCTGTGCCTGCAGTCCTGCAGCACTCAGGTGTTCCCACAGCCAGCCCGTCACGGGAGCTGCAGGAAGAACAGAAACCCTCCAACAACATTTTTAGTNCCACCTCCACAGCCCACCCCAAAGAGGGCAGAAGGCTCCTCCTGCTCCCCACACATCCCCAGATCTCCCAGCAGCAGCAGAATTGGCTCCTGCCCTCTCCAGTCACACACTGCAGGCCTGGCACAGTGTCTTAGGTTACAATGGTGTGTATTCTACCACCATCTCCATGGGCTGTTGGGCCAGGTGGGGCAGTGCTCCTGGCTTGTCCCTGACGGCCCCAGGCCATCTCTTCTAATGGGCCAGCTGGTGGAGCCGGCTGGGGCACTCCTCTTTGCTCATCTCTGATGGCTACAGGAGGTATTTTCTCTCAATGGGCCATTAAGCCCCACTGATAGATTACACCATTCCCATTGTGAGATGCTCCATCCAGGGGGAGGAACCAAGCATCCCTATCTGGATATAATCTGGAATTTGAAACACCAGAAGGCAGCTTTTCCACTGGATTCCCAGAGGAAGAGCAGACCCTTCTACACCAGCACTGGACCTTCAGAGGAGAACTACAACTTTCCACAGGATCACTGCTTCAACAGAACCACATCTATCACTCCCAGAGGACGGCAGCCACCATCTGATGGGACTGCTACCAACACCCTGACCGACAGGGTGTCAGGTTCTATTCTGACTCTGTCAGTGTTTTTGTACTGTTGCATGTATTTTAATTTTTCTATTAAAGTGTAGTTCTGACTTTGACTCTCTCACGGATTTGCTTTCAAACTACCACACACAGGGTGCAGGACGAGGTGCCAGCCCCCCTGTCCCTGGGAAGGGAATCCCAGCAAGTCCTGCAGGGAGCCCCAGCAGCAGGTCCAGGCCCATCCCAAGGGGCTGTCCCTGAGCCCTGTGCCTGCAGTCCTGCAGCACTCAGGTGTTCCCACAGCCAGCCCGTCACGGGAGCTGCAGGAAGAACAGAAACCCTCCAACAACATTTTTAGTGCTAGAGGATCAAGGCATTACTGTGTTCTGGCCAGGATGTGCATCAGAAATCATTTCAGCCACACATTGCCTGGATGTGCAGAGAAAATCATTCCATCACACATGAATTTCACTCGATTTTTCACATATTTATACAGTCAAAACCCAGAGAAATTCACTGGTTCAATGTTCCTTGGTCCCAAGTTACACAGTTTGTAGTATTTGGTTTCCTGTTGGTTATTGATCCCTTCCCCTCTGATGCCAATTAGGTTCTCACTCTCATCTCTCTTTTCCCAGCCCAGGTGTCTCAGACCATGCCAGGGACGATGTTTGGAGCTGATATTCATTAATGATCATTATGTTTGGTGTATCTTCTATGATACTCCCAGAAGCTGAGATAGATGTTCAGCTCATCAGGCCTCAAGTGAGGGAACAGCCCTTGGAAAAGGAACTTCAATTCCCTTCCCCATGGACAAAGACGAACAAAACCCCTGACTAAAGTTACATTAAAGATTTTTAAACTTTGTGTCATTTCCAACAAGCCTAACCTTGATTTTCCTTTTTCTTGCTCCACTCTCTGTCCTGGGCTGGGCAGGGCTGCAGCTCCCCTGCAATCAGAGGATTTTCCATCCATCCCTGAGCAGTGGCCGTGGGGTTTTTTCCACAGGCTCAGGGCTGCTCTCGCTGCAGTTGTGAGGGGAAGCCAATGTGAGAGATTTTAGGGCTTTTGGAGTTGCCAGGCTCTTCTGAGCACACCCAGAGCACCACCCTGCACCATCCCACAGCCATTAACCCTCAGGTGCTGCTCTTGCCCCAGCTGAACACGGGGAGATCCTGGCACCCCAGGAACAGCACCTGAGGGATTTGGCCAGGTCATGCCTGGATCTGAGACCTCCCCAGCTGCCTGGGAATGTGATGCTATTCCCTGGCTGCAGTGCTTCATATCATCCTGCTGAGATCGAGTTTCTTTAAAGGGATGGGAAGGGATTCACAGTCCCTCAGCCCAGTCTTTTGCAAATCTGCCATTGCTTTCCTGGTTAAGAACTTTTTGTGTGCTGAACTACTCATATTCAGGACCAATTTGTTCACAATTGCTTTTATGTGGGTGGGTTTTTTCTTTTTTTCCCTCTGTTTAAAATTTCCAACATTAAGAACATGTTTGAGAAAGAAAGCTGAAGTTATAATTTGCTCTCTCTCCAAAGGGTTTAATACCAGCAGATTTTCAGCTCCTGGATGTGCTTATTAAAGAGCTAAATCTTAGATGGTGAAACACTCTGGCATGTTTATTGTTTGCAACATCCAATTAATAAGTAATTAATAGTTCAGCAAAGTTTAGTGCATTGAAATGGGGCTTGAGGAATAAGGAATAATTTCCTGCCACTGGGAAAGGCAGAAATACAATGAAAATCCCCGAGTGTCATGGTTGGACTTCTAAAAGGTACTGAGGGCAGAGAGGTGGAGTTTCTCCTGCCATTCCATTTAAATGAGAGCAAGGAGGGCCCTGTAGGTGTGATAATGGAGGGGTAGAGAGGAGATTAAGGGAGGCTCAGGCAGCATTTGGAATGAAACTCATCCTTGGTGCTGAAATGGTGCAGGAATTGCCAAAGGGAGCAAAGTACTGGCTGGGAGAAGAGGTCACAATTCCAGTGGAGAGAAGCTGAGAGGATGAACTCAGGAGAAGGGGCTTCCAGAACCTCCATCCAGAACTTGGAATGTCAGAAAGCCAAGCCACACTTGCAGCGAATCCATCCAACAGATTTCTCAGGTTTGGGGTGACTACAGAGTAACAAGTGCAGCACCTCTATCTAAAACCCCCAAATTAGTGCCTCTGGCTCGTTGCTGGGACCTGAGTATTAAAAGCTCTACAGTAAAGGCTGAACAAAAAATATCAAAGTTCAGTGAATGGCAAATGGAATTACACAGATCAAAGGCTACCACTGGTAAATTGGGCCAGAATTACCTGATGTGGCTCTGTGCTAACAAAACTGCTTCCATGGCTGTAAGAATTAAGGGATATTTTTGGGAGTGGCAGTGAAGTGTCTTCTGCAGCAGCAAGTGGGGCACATCCATCTTTCCAGAGAGTTTCTATTTCCTGTGCTCTTGGCTCCAAACAGAGGCAGACTAAGGCCCCAGCTGGAGCTTTGGGGATTAAAAACCTTCAGGTTCAGAGGAGCCCCCTCGGTTCAGTGCCTTCATTACAGCAGGAGTGGCTGCTTGGCACTCCCAGAAAAACAAACCAGTAATTAAAGCAGGTCCTTCTATTCTGATAATTGCCTGATCCACAAAAGGCTCCTGAATTCCTAAATCCTTCCCAGCCATGGGCATCTCCTCTGGGCTCTGCTGTGATCCTGAGCCCATTTGCCAAGAACACAGGGATAAAAAAGATTATTTATTCTGGTCTGAGTCACTGATTTATTATTTGTGGCCCTTTTTATCTGGCTGGTACAAAACCAGCTGCTGGACTCCTGCAGCTCTGCATTCCCAGGGCTCTGGGGAATCAGGACACCTTGGACAGCTGAGTGCCAGGATGGCAGCAGCACACTGAGGGTTTGGTGCAGCACTTCCAGACTTGTGGGACCCCCCTGCAGGGTCACAGCAGTCAATTTGGATGTTCCCCACAGCCTGGGGCCCTGACTGCCTTAACCACCATATCTGGGGGTTTATGGTGCTCCACACCTGGCCCAGCTGTCCTTCCCAGGGACAAGGGACATGGATCAGAAACACCAGTCCTGCTTCTTCCTCTGGGGACTGGGAAAGCTCCTCTCTGGTGTCCCCAGGGCTCAGGATTGGGGCCAGCCCTGGTTAAAATCTTCTTCTTTAGTATCTCATTGCTTGGCAAATTCCTGCTGACAGCAATTTGGGGGAGTGTGGATGTGCTGGAGGGTGGGAAAGGTCTGCAGAGGGATCTGGACAGGCTGGAACCGTGGGCTGAGGACAACGGGGTTGGGGTCAACAGGGCCAAGTGTCAGATCCTGCACTTGGGTCACAACAGCCCCATGGAATGCTCCANCACTGAGCCAGTCCAGTGCTAATGGCACAGGTGTTCTATAACATGGATAATCTGCCTGTGGATACAAGAGTTGATATAAAGTGTTAAAACTGCAGCCAAATCAAAATATTTGCAGTGCCAAAATAAAATATTTAGGGGATTTTTCAAACCTGCTTTGTGAACCAACAAAGGGTAAAATATCATTTTGAGGTCTTGGAGTTTCCTGAAGGTGACAATTCCAGTTTGACACCAGTAGAGTTTGCACCTTGTGTTCTGTGCCTCCACGTGGGGCTGATTTAAAGCAGAGCTTTAGGAAGGAGACACCACAATTTCACTTTAAAGACTCCCATTGATCCAGCACATGCTCCAGTGAGTTCCTGTTGATAACACCCCTTATCTCTAATCATTCTCCCTGTCCTGGATGAAAGGCAATCCATGTGCAGCCACACTGAGAAGGTCTGTGTGTGTCCAAGGAAATGATTTTGCTATGAAATAATATGATTCAGGAAAACAGCTTCTGCTTCAAATGATTTTTGGGTACACTTTTAACTTCAAAAAATTCCATCTGGCTGAATCAGCATTGACAGTGCCATTAATCCTGATTATTGTTAGTTATTGAATGTTATTTGTAATGAACATTTTCATTGCCTTTGAAGCTGAGGTTTGCTCCTTCCCAGCCCCAAAATAATCACATGAGGGTTTAGAGTTCAGAGCAGTGCTCAGTCACATTATAGAGCTCCTGGATACCATTAACAAGTTATTTGATAATTACTTCCTAATACGTTTGGAGTCCTTTGTTACAATCATTCATTTCAAGTTCATAAAACTGTCATACAACCCGTGTGCTTTAATGTCTTGAAGTTCCAGTTTCATGAATAAAACATATCCACATTTCAGAGTTCTCCAGCACTCACAAATTCAACAAGTTCATTGAAAGTGGGAGCTGGGCACCTGCTCAGCTGAAGGGAGTTTGCTGCTCCTCCTTCTCCTGGATTTTGTCTAGGTGGCTTTGTGTGTCCCAGTTCCCAAATTCCATGAGCAGGAAGCTCGAGGTGTCCTAAAACTCTGAGTGATGAGAGATCAGGACAGATCAGGGGAGATGGGCTCTGAACCAACGCCCCTGTTGAGATCCAAACCAAAGCTACACAAACTCAACCCAAGTTTCCTGGGAATGGGGAACCAGAACTTCATCACTCCCTGAGGAACTCCTGTGAAATCTGCAGTGAAGGCACCTCGGGGTTTGTGAAGGTGCTCTGGGGACACGATGTGTCAGGTTTCCATGAAAATGAAAAGTTACTTCCACACCTTAGGAGGTGGGACATCCTTTCCAGAGCTCCTGCTCCCTGAGCCTCATCCCTGCCTTGGGGGAGTTTATAAACCTGGGGCAGAAAAGAGCAGGTGCCTTCATCCTGCCCCTGGACATGTGGGCTTTGTCTCCAAGGTCTCTCCTGCTCTTCCCAGCAACCCAGAGCACGTCAGTGTTATATCATGGAAAGGAGGAAATCTGTGCTGTGTCATGGAAAGGAGGAAATCTGTGTTATATCACGGAAAGGAGGAAATCTGAGTTATATCATGGAAAGGAGGAAATCTGTGTTGTATCATGGAAAGGAGGAAATCTGTGTTATATCATGGAAAGGAGGAAATCTGTGTTATATCATGGAAAGGAGGAAATCTGTGTTGTGTCTTGGAAAGGAGGAAATCTGTGTTATATCATGGAAAGGAGGAAATCTGTGTTATATCATGGAAAGGAGGAAATCTGTGTTGTGTCTTGGAAAGGAGGAAATCTGTGTTATATCATGGAAAGGAGGAAATCTGTGTTATATCATGGAAAGGAGGAAATCTGTGTTGTGTCTTGGAAAGGAGGAAATCTGTGTTATATCATGGAAAGGAGGAAATCTGTGTTATATCATGGAAAGGAGGAAATCTGTGTTGTGTCTTGGAAAGGAGGAAATCTGTGTTATATCATGGAAAGGAGGAAATCTGTGTTATATCATGGAAAGGAGGAAATCTGTGTTGTGTCTTGGAAAGGAGGAAATCTGTGTTATATCATGGAAAGGAGGAAATCTGTGTTATATCATGGAAAGGAGGAAATCTGTGTTGTGTCTTGGAAAGGAGGAAATCTGTGTTATATCATGGAAAGGAGGAAATCTGTGTTATATCATGGAAAGGAGGAAATCTGTGTTGTGTCTTGGAAAGGAGGAAATCTGTGTTATATCATGGAAAGGAGGAAATCTGTGTTATATCATGGAAAGGAGGAAATCTGTGTTGTGTCTTGGAAAGGAGGAAATCTGTGTTATATCATGGAAAGGAGGAAATCTGTGTTATATCATGGAAAGGAGGAAATCTGTGTTATATCATGGAAAGGAGGCTATCAGGGCATTTTCCTAAGGTTTGGAGATGGAGATTCCCAGCTGGCTGCAGGGAATCCTGCAGGATTGGCTCAGCCCATGCAGCAGTGCTTGGCTGCAGGTTCCTGGTGTCTGTTCCTCCATTCCCCTCTCTCCATGGTCTGGGAGCGAAACTCCACCTCAGCCCCAAAGACACGGAATGGGAACTGTGCATGGAACAGAAGCTGTGCCCTGCTGGAAAGGCTTCACCAATCATTGTCACAATCCATCTAAAAGCTCACCCAGTTGGGACTGGCTGTAAAACCAGGGGAAACCCACACCAGATCCTGGGATCAGCATCCTCTCTTCTTGGAGCTTTCCTGGGAAGTAGAACTCCCATTTATGTGCTTTACTCTCCTCTCCACCATGGTCCAAGGAGAAGGAACAGCCCAGGGAGTGCCTGGTGTGGGAATGGAGGTGGGAAAAATGGACACCAGGCATTGGGAGAGCACAAAGCACGTCAGACAAACCCCTTTGTGCCTGGAAGTTGTGTTTGTCCATCCTGAGGGCTCCTCTGGGTGGAGGCTGCTGAGGTTTCCCTCGGCTCCAGCTCCAGCAGCTCCCTGTGTTCAATGCATCCCACGCTCTGTTTTATTACACTTCAAACCCACTTTGTTTGCAAAGTAGGAAAAGCTGTCAGAGGCCATTAATCCAAACAGAATTTAATCTCTCAAACAGCATTTACTCAGGCAGAGCTGCTAAATCTATATATTAAAAAACTGTTGACAATTAATTAAAATGCTTCGCTGCTAAAGTGGGAACGGGGCTGCTCTGCAGGGCACTGTCAGGTGGAGCAACAGCCTCTCCCTGGGACACACCTGGGCAGGATTAGAGGGAAAACAGCTGCTTCCCTGTAGGAAGTTCTGTGCTGGCAGCTCTGCTGCAGCCTGGCAACAGCATGACTGGAGGGACAGCCACGGGAACAGGAGCTGTGCATCAGGCAGATGGTGAAGAGCATCCCAAGCTTTTATATTGCAAAGTTACAGCTTGGAAAAGCTGAGACAGGAGCCCAGGAGCTCCTGGATGAGGCTTAGAGGCATCACCCAGCTGGAGATGAGATGACACAGTCCTAGTGTTGGATTTCAGGGCAAGGTTCTTCCCCCAGAGGGTGCTGGGCACTGCCCAGGCTCCCCAGGGAATGGGCACGGCCCCGAGGCTGCCAGAGCTCCAGGAGTGTTTGGGCAGCACTGCCAGGGATGGCCAGGGTGGGATTGTTGGGGGGTCTGTGCAGGGACAGGGGCTGGGACTGGGTGATCCCTGTGGGTCCTTTCCCAGCTCAGGAAATTCCAGGATTCTGGTGTAGGCATGACAATTAAGTGGAAGATGGCTTTGGGAGCATCACCAAGGAGATGCAATCCATGGCACGTGCCAGACAGTGTCTGGGAGGACATGAGGAAGAGGGACGATGACCTTTCCAAGTGGCAAAAGAACATCTCCGTGGCTGTTCAATTGTCAGCACAAGGATCAATTTTCCTCCGTTGGCCTGAGGTGCGTGACATTTCCTTTAAGTCCAGGTCAGAATTATTTTCCTTTGCTGTAAGACAGAAGCAGTTATGGAATGATTATTGCCCACACTGTGATGACAAAATGCTGCTGTCTAAAAGACCAAAGATCAGAAGATTACAAAGATCAGAAACCTCCAAAAATTGAGGCTGCAATGGCCAAAGCAATAAATGTGTCAGGAAAGGACAAGAGCAGGCGGAGAGGGCACAAAATCATGGAATTACAGAATATTTGGGTTGGAAGGAAGCTTTAAAGGCCATTTAGTCCCAAGCCCTGCAATGAACAGGTACCTCAGGTTACCCAGGGTCCCATCCAAAGTTTCTCCCTTTTCCTCTTGAGAACAGAAAGCAAAATCCTTCCACGGCCTTTGTGGTTTTGTGGTTGTCAGGGACCAGAGGGGATGGGCTGGGTGTCACAATTGTGTCACTGTCACTCACACACACAAAGTGTGGCTGCCAGGCCACAGCAGCCCTGTCCCTCCTGGTGGCATGGCTGGGCACAGATTCCTGCCAGCACAAATCCTGCCCTTCCCTGGTGTCACCTCCTCTCTGAGGACACCAAAACCTCAGGGTCAGGCCCTGCTCCTGTTGCTTTTTTTTCTGTTCTTGTGCAAGTTCCTCAGCTGCTTCAAATCCCACTCGGGAAAGGATGGGACAACACCTTTGGAAAACCGGCTGCAAATTTCTATTCTAGTGGCAGGAAGAAAAAAATCTGCTCAGGAGGTTTCTCCCTGGACTAAAAATGTTATCCAAGCTTGTTCTAGGCCACCAAAGTCTCAGCTCCAGCCATTGAACTGTGGTGGTTGTAGTGGATTTGTTCAAAATGAGTCCTCACTTCTCCTGCTCATGGAATTATGTTGAGGTTTAGTCGTGTTGGGACTTGGACTAGGACTAGGATTAGGACTAGGCCTAGAACTAAGATTAGGACTAGGACTAACTAGTCCTTTGTTTTCCTGCTGCTGGCACCAGTGTTGTGTGATCCTAGTGGGCAGTGAATCCAAGCCACAGGGGGCCCCTCCCTTAGGACTCCGCAGGATTAAGCAAAGTCTGAGCCAGGCACCTTCACCCCTCCCTAAACTCGGCCTGAGGGACACAGCCCTGAGCCCCAGGGGGGGCTGGCACTGAGGCTTTGCTGGGCACGGCTGCAGCTGTTCCAGCATCCACCTCCAGACATCTCCAAGCCAGCAGGCTCCAGCCACACAGAGTGACCCCCCAGCAGCAATGAACACCAAACCTCACCTCAGAACACACATTCTGCTGCTCACCCCTGTAAAACCAGAGCCCTTTAACTTCCTGCAAAGCTTTGGAATGTCCACCTTGCACCTGGCTCCCTGCACAGAGCCCTGGAAGGGTGAGGAGCCCCTGATGGAGAAAAGCTGGCTCAAGACAGCAACAAGACATGGAGCTGAGAAAGAGAAAAGGCAGGAGCTGGTGGGTGAAGCATTTTCCCTGGGAACTGGCTCCCTCCTGGCTGGCTCCCTGCTGCTGGGCTGACACAAGGCAGGCAGGGCCAGCTGCTCTCTTCAGGTCAGGGAATGAAGAGCTGCTCCTGTTGGGAGCACTTCCAGCAATGCTTCAAACGCTGCTCCTTGAATCTCTCTTTGATTTCAGAGAGCCCCAGGATGTCTGGGCCAGGGTTGGGCCCTCCCCACCTGGAGCTGGGCACTGGCCATCCCCACCAGCAGAGGCTTTGTCCCCAGGCCTCCCTTCCAGCTCCTCTGAGGACAAGGAATGCTGGAACTGGAATGATGCACAGCCCAGTGTGGATCAGACTGTCCCTGTGTCTAATCCTGTGGCCTCTGCTGACAGAGCAGTGACACAGCAGTGACACAGAGCAGTGACACAGAGCAGTGACATAGGGCAGTGACACAGGACAGTGACACAGGACAGTGACACAGGGCTGTGACACAGGACAGTGATAGAGCAGTGACACAGAACAGTGACAGAGCAGTGACAAAGTGCAGTGACACAGGACAGTGACACAGAACAGTGACAGAGCAGTGACAAAATGCAGTGACACAGGACAGTGACACATGACAGTGACACAGGGCAGTGATAGAGCAGTGACAAAGTGCAGTGACACAGGGCAGTGACACAGGGCAGTGATAGAGCAGTGACACAGGACAGTGACACAGGACAGTGACAGAGCAGTGACAAAGTGCAGTGACACAGGACAGTGACACAGGGCAGTGACACAGGGCAGTGACACAGTACAGTGACAGTGCAGTGACAAAGTTTGAGCCTAGAGCTCCCCAAAGGTATCAGAGGGGACTTTAGGCCCAGCACTGTTTCATCCCCATATCCACTGACCATCCAGCCAGGCCCTGGAGTGGATCCTTTTCTATCTCCTGGATCCCATTTTCTCTCCCTCTCTCCTCGGTGACTCCTCACTGTGCTCCTGCTTTCAGGTCTCTGAGCAGGGAGGTGACCACAGAGGGTGACCCTGAGCAGTTCCTGTCCCAGCTCCCCCCTCGGGGTGGTTTTCCAGGCTGGCAGCAGCTGCACTGCCAGCACTGAACTCTGCCCTTGGGAGCCCTCGGGGACGGGCACTGGGGGGATCCCAGCTGGGCTCTGTGAGGAGGAGATCTCCAGTGCTCCCCAGAGCAGGCTGCTCATTTCCCATCGGGAACTGCAGTAGGAAAGGCTTTAACTAAATCACAGAATCCTGGAATCTCCTGAGCTGGGAGGGACCCACAGGGATCACCCAGTCCCAGCCCTGTCCCTGCCCAGACCCCCCACCAATCCCACCCTGGCCATCCCTGGCAGCGCTGCCCAAACGCTCCTGGAGCTCTGGCAGCCTCGGGGCCGTGCCCATTCCCTGGGGAGCCTGGGCAGTGCCCAGCACCCTCTGGGGGAAGAACCTTGCCCTGATCTGCAGCCTGAGCCTGCCCTGGCCCAGCTCCAGCCGTTCCCTGGGTGCTGTCCCTGTCCCAGGAGCAGAGATTGGAGCTGCCCCTTGGGAGGAGCTGCAGATCCCTGAGCTCTGCCCTCAGTGTCCTCTGCTCCAGCTGGACATTCCAAGTCCCTCAGCTGCTTCTCCTCTGGACCCTCCAGACCCTTCCCCATCTTTATGTGGCAAATGTGAGACCATAAAATCATTGTGCCTAAGCCCAACTTCTCCTTGCAAAGCAACATCCTTTACATCCCTCATGGAAAACCGTTCCAGAGCCTTCCCAATGGGTGCTGTCTTAAGAAATCTGTAACAAGCACTGGGATTACATTTCTTTCCTTCTCTGCTTTCCCACAAAATTGGCAGGACCTGGAAACGAGCTCTTCTTTCTCTTTGGAAATTTGCCCTTCAGCTGGCAAACAGGGATTGATTTTGTTCCTGGGGCTTGTAGGAAGCTGAAATGAGAACAGCTAATTTTAATATTAGCACCAATTCCCGTTCATTACCACCTTTTCCTGCCCAAACATCTTCTGGATCAGCACCGGGGTGTGGGAGAGCAGCTGGAGGAAACAGCATTTGGAGTTTTACTGCAGGGGGGATGAGGAGCTTTCGTGTTGGCTCCGTACAAAGACCAGCAGCACTGAATTTTGATTTTGAAAAGAGAATAATTGCTCCTGAAATTGATTTTTACAGGCTTCAATATTTCCCTCATCACATTATGCTTCTTCCAACTGTGTCTTTTTACAGCCTAAGACAAATGACTTAAACATCAGGCTAATATAAAGCAGATTTTTCAGATTGGGAATGTATTTCCTTTCTGTGCACACGGGGCCATATCCAGCGTGTCAGACAGGACATTTTCATTTGGAGGGATTTGGTTTTAAGTGGGTGAGCAGTGTGATTGTTATTGAACAAGCTGACACACGAAGAATGTCTGGCTGGCGCTGCTCTGTCCTGCTGTCAGCCCCGCACGGGAGGGGAATCACTGCAAACCTCAGAAGCTCATTAAAAAACCCAGCTCAGGCTTTAATGAGCCTGGGGAACTCTCAGGAGTGCTGAGTCCTCCCCTCCCTCATCTCGGAGCGGGATAATCACCCTGTGGCTGCAGGGAGACAATTAAGCTCATTAACATCTCCTTTCTTGAAAAGACGAAGTGCTCAGACTCAAGCACACAGCAGCAGCCAATTACCCAAAGAGGGTTAATTACCCCCGAGTGCAGGTGCAGGGAGCCCCTGGTGACAGCGGCACTCACCTGGTCACCATAAACAGTCACTGCTAAACAGTCCTGGACACCTGCATTTACCTGCATTAATTAATTCTTCTTCTAAATGACTTCTTACAGCACGATCAGCACAACCACATCCAGGTAGGATTAATAGCTGTGATCGTTCTCTCTCCTCACAGGGAGATTTGTGGCCTTTGGAGGATGTTATTTCTCAGCTTTTGTCAATAATATCCGGGCTTGCTGGGACTTTTACTCTTCCAAAGCATTGAAATGGAGATTCCCTAAATTCTCCTTCAAGCCAGAAGACCAAAAACCACCAAAAAGGGTCCCTTTAATGCTGATTTTATTCAAATACAAACCGAGGTAACTTTGGAAATAGGGAACACTCAGATCCACTGGGCAAGGCAGGGTTTTAATCCAGGGCCTTGGAAACAAATCATGCTGAAAACTTGGGAAATCAGATCCCAGGCCTGGCTGGGAAGTCAAGACCCCATCCAGCTCCTGACAGACACTTGTGGCAGGGAAAAAACTGCTCCAGCTCTAGAGGTTCCTCTGGGAACTGGAGCTCTCCAGCTTCTCTCCAGATTCCAGGGGAGAAGGAGGGGACGTTCAGGGAGAAACAAATAAAAGGAAACCGTAGAGCTGAAGAGTTTCAAATCTGCTGGAGCAGTGAGACAGCACCTGGCAGGGAATTCCTGTGCTCAGCAATGCCAATGTCACTGCAGTGGTGCCAGGGAGTAAGAAATACATTCCTGGGATATTTAAATAATAATATTATTAAATTCCTGGATGTATTTCCCCCAAAAAGGGTGGAACAGAGGCACGGGGGCCACGGAGCTCCCCAAGGAGAGTCCAGGGCTATCACAGCCTTGTGGGATCAGCTCTTCTGCTGGGATCCTGCATTTAGGAAAAGCAGGAAGAACCAGGAGATGATTTAAGGCAAATCTCAGGGTCCAACTGGTGGCTGACTACTGAACACTGGATTTTTTTTTTTACTCTTTTCAGGCCTGACTGAAAGCAGGAGTGTCCTGTTCTTGCTGGGGAAGGGACAATCCCAGAGTTAATTCCTTCTCCTTGGAGCAAGAAGCCCAGCTGGGGGTCACAGCCAGCCCAGCACGGATTGATTTGGGACCAAGTGCCTCTTTGTCCTCCTTTTAGATGAGAATATTGAAGGTTTGGGGTAGTTCAGAAGGTGCCCATCTCAAAACTCCCCACTCCTGGACTCCAGGCCCTGCTGTCCCTCCCTGCCATGTCCCGGGGATCAATCCTGGGTGGGCCTGGGCAGGGTCAGCTTTGGTGGGAGGTCCAAGGAATTCAGAGCCAGTCCCAGCCATGGAGCAGAAGGAGTTCCCGAAGAAAAGGGAAGCACTGAAAGCCTTCCCAGGCTGCTTTGACATGGAATTTAAGCCCTTCACATTGGTTTTAAGCCCTTTTGTATGAATTTCAAGGGAATCAGGACTGGCTGCCTGGGTCCCACAGGGACCTGTGCCCCTGGTTGGTACTTTCAGTCAAAAATTTGGGAAGAGTAACAGGTACCCAGGACCAAACTGTCCCAATTCTTCCCATAAACTCCTCAGATACAAGGGAACGTGGACACTGAGGCAAAGCAAGTTAATTCTCTCAGAGCTCAGGCAAAACAGCTGCAAAATCGCAGGGATTTTAAGGTGGGGGAAAATCAAAATGGAGTAACACTAAAGAATCTTTCAGCATTCCCAGGAAAAGCCAAGATCTCTGGGCAGGATTTGAGCAAGTCTTGGTTCTGCAAAATCAAGTCTATTGAGAGGAACCTCTGGATTGGACCATCCTGGACCACTCCTCCCATCACATGAGGGGGCTGTCACAGAGCAAGAGCCCACAGGCTTTAGAACTGTTTTATTTCCCAGTTCTTAACTTCGTGTGCTCAGAAATTTGGGAGGAAAGTTGTGCCTTCCACTTCTGAAGCATTTCCTCTTACATCTTTTCCCAGGATGAGCCAGGTCACTTTGTCATGCTGGGATGGAATAATTCCATTTTTATCTCTGGGACTTTGGTTTGGTTCATCTGCACATTTCAGGCTTGGCAGGGATATTTTTTTCCCCTCTTTCTTTCCCAGGATACACAATCAAATCATCCAGAATCAGTATATCAAAAGGATGATGATGCATAAACCAGCAGCCCATTCCACAAACAATAAAAACAGGTAAAATTCAATACCCAGCACTAGTGAGTAATTCCAGCAGCAATTCCAGATTTATTGTCTTGTTTATTTATTCCATTGATGTCAATAAACATCACCGTCCTCTCGTGCTGACGAATCCATCTCTCAAATATTGTTTTGTTTCTCTTCACTGGGGACCTGCAGGGTCTGCAGGAGCCTGGGATGGCCTTGGGAGGACAGGAACCAGCACACATTGGTGTCCTCAGCAGATCCAGGGATTCCCTGGAGCTGGATCCATGTGCAAAGGACAGCACAGTGTGAACATTCCCCAAGTGATGCTCTGACAGATGGGCAGGGCCTGAGCTAAAGCCTTTGGTGGGATCCAGTCCAAGCACTTGGAGTCACAAACTCCTCCATCCCTGCCTTCCAATGGGAAGAGGCCCCAGGGAAGGGTTGTTTTGGGAATTGCTCTCTCCTGAGGGTGGGGCGGTGGTGGCATTGCAGAGGATGGGTTTGGGGAGGCTGCTGGGGTGAACAACCCCTGTGCTGGCCCTGCTGGGGCACCCCCAGTGCTGGGACAGCTCTGGGACCCTCCTGACAAGAGAGACCTGGAGGGGCTGGAGCGAGTCCAGGGAAGGGAACGGAGCTGGGAAGGGGCTGGAGCCCCAGGAGGGGCTGAGGGAGCTGGGAAAGGGGCTCAGCCTGGAGAAAAGGAGGCTCAGGGGGGACCTTGTGGCTCTGCACAAGTCCCTGACAGGAGGGGGCAGCCGGGGGGGTCGGGCTCTGCTCCCAGGGAACAGGGACAGGAGGAGAGGGAACGGCCTCAGGCTGGGCCAGGGGAGGCTCAGGGTGGAATTTGGGAACATTTCTCCATGGAGAGGGTGCTCAGGCACTGGCACAGCTGCCCAGGGCAGGGCTGGAGTCCCCATCCCTGGAAGTGTTCCAAAAACCCGTGGATGTGGCACTTGGGGACAGGGGTCAGTGGGGAATGTTGGGACAGTTGGGCTTGGTGATCTCCAAGGCTTTTCTCAACCTTGCTCATTCCAAGACTCCATGGTGAGCAACCCCCTCAGATTCTCCAGAATCTCCTGAGCATTTTTAGGAATTGCAGTAGATTTCAATGAGCCAGCCAAGGACACTGAGGTGCACTGAGCAGCAAGAAAATTTAAAAGCATTAAATTTAAAAGCATTAAAATTTAAAGTTGAAAGAATAGCAGGAGCCCCAGTCTCATCCAGTGAAGAGCCAATCTGAGCACAGTTCTTTGGAGGCACAAGCAAATATTCCCTGTGGTACATCCAGAAGAGTCCTGAAAAATGTCTGCACCCTGACTCCATGGCTTTGAACTGAAGGAAGGCAGATTTAGACTTTAGGAAGAAATTCTTTGCTATAAAGGTGGTGGAGCAGAGGAATGTGGAGTCTCCATCCCTGGCAGTGCCCAAGGCCAGGCTGGACATGGGGGCTTGGAGCAGCCTGGGACAGTGGGAGGTGTCCCTGCCCAGGGCAGGGGTGGCACTGGATGGGTTTTAAGGTCCCTTCCCACCTTAACCATCCTGGAATTCTCTGACTGATGTAGGAAATACTGGATAAAGCTCAGCAGGAGGTGGAATTGTCACTGGTAGGGACTGGTCCTGAAAGGTGTCATAATTCTCTGTCCTTTGGCTTCTTGAAGGGCTTCTGAAAAACCACAGAACTTCTTTGCCGCAAGACTTCACTCAATTAATGTCAGTCCTGAAAGAACAAATTCACAGGAGAGCTTAAAAATACAAAATATCCATTTTTTTTAAGGGAGAGAGCAACTGGAAAGGATAAATGTGGCATTGCCCAAAGAAGGCTGGGGTGCCAGGCAGGACTCCTGCATTCCCAGCAGGATGAATGCCAGAAACTGCCTGTTTCTATCCTGAAATCCTGAGCCCTCAGGCAGTGATTGTGGTACCCCAGAGCCTGGAAGTGTCACAGTTACAGCCCCAAATCCCTTAAATTTGCATCCTCCCGGAGAAAAACACGGCAACTCAGCAGCTGATTCAGCTGGAAAGTCTCCCCCAATAAGTTATGAAAAGAGGACTGGGAACCTGCATTTTTCTCATTCCAGCCCTTTCTGGTTTTTTTTTTTCTTTTTAATAAAACCCTGTTTATGATGGTGGATAAAACATTCCTGTCACCCTTAATAAAAGCCTTTACTAGCAATGCGCAAGGAGCGGTGAATGGATAAACTGTAAATCAAAGCACAGCTTGGAAACGGGGCAGTTTAGCAAAGCAGCATTTCTGGGAGCTGCTGATGGCAGGAGATTACATTTTATATCAGAACAGATTTAAATTTAGGGGAAATTAACCCTCCAGCTCCACTGCAACAGCTTCCCAAGGCATCAAGGCTATTTGAGCAAAGAAAGTTGTCATCAGTGGAAGGGAGGTGACAGGAAAAAATAACTGAAGGGGACAATTTTAACTGAATCCTTCTTATAGAAACAAGCTACAAAAATTGTGACTGGATTTTAATTAGGAGGCAAATTTTTCCCTGTTCTTTCTTGGGTTTGGGAAGATGAAGTGACAGCATTTCAGAGATCCAAAAGCTGCTTCTTTCTGCAATGAAAACACTTCAATTTTTAAGTCTTTCTGTAGATGTCAGGAGAAAAATCTTTCTGTTTTTTGACGTTTGGACAGAGCCACGAGCTGGAAACGGTGCAAAACATTTGGTTCTGCTCTACCTTGCAAAGAGCTACAGGAGCTCTGCTGGGAAGGCACTGAGCGGGGGTTGTCACAAAATATTCCTGCAAAGCCACTTAAAATCTGAACCCCCAGAAACAACTGGGGAATTTGTGCACCCTAAAGTCAAGACAGGAGAAAAAGCAGAACTGGGGCTGAAATTCATGACCAACACCTTGCAAAAAAAGAGTTATTTCATAAAGAAATAATTCTTTAACCCTCTCTCTGTGCCAGTCTTGTGGACTTGGGTAAGTAATTCCAATAAATCAATGTGTTCACCCCTCTCTCTGCTGTGTTTCAGGCCTGGAAATCTTCAAGAACCCTTCCAGAAGAGGAATTCTCACTCTGGGGTGTTGGAGCCAGCCCAGACTCATCTGCTGGCTCTGAAATCCTTCGTGGCTCATTGATCACTCCCAACTCTCCCCTCCTTCCCCTGGCTCAATAATCCTTTCAAGCCCTCCTTGCTGTGTGGGGAGCACTTGGAGGCAAAGTTCCTTTCCCAACACCAGCCCTGCTGATGGAAAATTGACAAAAACTCCTGCTTTCTCTGGAAAAATGCAGGGATTTGGGGTGGACCCTGACAGGTTCAGCTCAGAGCACTCCAAAGGTTGAACTCATCCCCTTGAACTGTCCCAGGGATTTTGAGTTTGGTAATTGATTCTCATTCTTGCTCTGCAGCTGCATCACCACCACTGGCACTGGGGAGTGAGAGCAGCTCCTGGAGCATCCCTTGGATGTGCTGGAGCCACAGCAGGAATGTGGGAATGTGGTGTGAGAGCCACAGGGGCATCTCCCCCCTCCATCCTCCTGCTGGAAATTATGCAACTTTTAAATCTTTTTAACTAACTTTAGTCAGGGCTTTGTTCCCTTTGCCCAGGGGGAAGGGAATTGAAGTTTTCTCTTTAAAAGACTCTTTCACAGAGGGTTCAGTTTCACTGGGTGAGGCCTGATGGGCTTCAATCAACAAAAAGAAAATTCCCAGAGCCAGAAGATGCAGAAGAGAAAAAAGAACGTTAACAAACATCAACCCCCGAGGGGCTCAGAAAAACCCCTGGGCTGGGAAAAGACCGGTTAGAGAACCACAGAATGAGGATCGAATTAGCACCGAGGGAAGGGGGATCAATAGCCAATAGGAGATCAAATATTAACAACTGTGTCATTTAAAACCAATGAGCAACAATTTCTTGGGGTTTTGTCTGTGTAAATGCATGAAAAATCTGGTAAAGAACCAGGTGTGATGGGATGATTTTCACTGCACAACCCGGGCACGTGTGGATGGAATCATTTCTATTGCACAGCCTGGCCAGAATAAAGTAATGCCTGACTCCCTGAACTCTGAAGAAGATTTTGTTGGAGAGTTTCTGTTTTTCCATCGTTTCAGTGACAGTGACACCACATTCCTCATCCATAATTCATTCCCAGCACAGCTGGGTGTGTTTGTAACTCAGTAGTGCCCAGGTCAATGAGCCCCTGTGGTTTGTGCTATTCTCCTTTCCAGGGTTTCCAAGCCTGGAATTGCACAAGGAAAACTTGGGAAGGAGGCAAAACAGAGGATTGGCTGGAAAATCCCTCTCCCACAGCAGCACAAGGTGAAAATTTCCCTGCTTGGACCAGGGAATGTCCAGTCCAGGACTGATGGGACAGAAAGGATCCTCTCCCAGCACTCCTGGATTCCCTTCCAGAGAAACCCAAAGCTTTTGGGAGCTGAATATTTTCCTCCTGGGATCCTCCTCTGGGCATCCTCAGTGAAGAGCAGGGGAGTGAAAAACCCCACAGTTCCCACTGCACCCGTGGAGAGCTGATTCCACACAGAGAAACTGAAACCCACTGGCAGAAAAATGCCAGGGGTGCTGATTGCAGGGGTGCTGATTCCAGAGGTGCTGATTGCAGGGGGTGCTGATTCCAGGGGTGCTGATT
>VZTZ01043684.1:87328-115609 GCA_013400955.1 Drymodes brunneopygia
CTGATTTCACAGATGCTGATTGCAGGGGGTGCAGGGGTGCTGATTGCAGGGGTGCTGATTCCAAGGGTGCTGATTTCAGCATCTCCTGGGAGCCAGGGCTGGGAGCTCAAGCACCTGCTGCAGTTGAAGTTTTGCCTCTCAAACAGGAGCTGTTTAAATAATGCTAAGAATAGTGGAGGAGTAGATAAAGATAATGAAGTGCTCCTGTTGGGATCCCTTTGACATGCAGAGAATAAGAATCCAGAGTTATTTTTTAATAAAAAGGGAACTCCTCCTGGATTTGATCTCGCTCCCTTCCAAACCTTAAGACAAATACTGTTGTCACTAAATTAAGCTGTGAAGTCTCTCATTAAGCACCACCCCTGGGAATTAAAGATGTTCTTGGAGAGCTGGAGGAAGGAGCTGAGCTCCAAGAATGGAGTAGGCACAGGAATGAAAATATGGAGAAATACACTCGGATATTTAATCCATAAACCAACACAGACACTCCCAGCAGGTCGGAAAAGCAATCACACCCTCCCAACACAACCCCGGGATTACAACCAGGTGTAAAGACAGGGATTGTCTTCATTAAGTGAAATATTAATGAATGGAGGGAACGAAACATTGTAAACACAGAGAGCCAGAGCAGCAGCAGCGAGGGATATTTTGGTTAAAAAATCCAGGGATAACTCAGTGAAGTGGCCAGACAAGTGCTCAAAGCGTTGCTGCCAGGGTTCAGTGGCCACTGCAGCTTCCAGGGAATTTTCCCAGATCTCTAAGATATTTAAAAGGAAATTTCCAGCCATAAAACATCTACAAAGTGGGAAAAAAAATCTGGCCAGAGAATGTCTGTGGTGCCTGGTGTCCATCAGGGATTCTGGGGTCTGTGCTGGGAATAACATCCTTGCAGCATGGAATATCCACTTAGAACACATCCCAGTGGCCCAGGCATCCAGAGTTTCCTCAGAAAATGCCCCAGGCTAGGCAGAAAGCAAGGAAGGGTTTTCATTCACCTGTCAGGGGAGGAGATGGAGAGTGGGGATTTGCCTGTGTGCAGTTGGAACTTTGGGAAAGTTCCTGTTTGATGAGCCCCCAGAGGAGGAAAGTTCCTGCCTCATCTGGAAAGTCCAGTTGAGGGTCTCCAGGTTTCCCCACCGCAGGACAATTCCCAGGCAATGGGAGCTCATTTTCCTCTCACAGATAGCTCTGAAATCCCTCATTTCAGCAGGATCCTGGGGAAGGCATTCCAGAATTAGGCTCCACAGCCATCAGCATCCCAGTGCAGCATTCCTGACAAAGCACATTCTGGAGAAAACACACTCAGCCAAAACAGACCTGAGGCTGACTGAGCAATTCTCCCTCCTTTCCTTGTAAAGCTGCTTTCTAATTATAATCCTGCTGGGTGGGGTTTATTTCTGGATACTCAGAATTGGGAGGAGCTCCAGGAGAGGAATGGGGGCTTTCCTTTTTACTGGCTGGAATATTTTGATTCTTAGATTAAAATCAGCCTGATAATCCCTGGCCTGTGCAGAGCCAGGAGTGTTTTATATTTCAAGGGCTTGCAAAGCTCTGTCTTAGGCCAGGTTTAAGTGAATGAAAACAGCTGTTCTACTTTAGACCAGGTTTAAGTAAATGAGGCACCATAACCAGATTGAGCCCATCCGAAAGGATCTCCCCTGTTGTTTAAGAAGAGAAGTTAATAAACCCTTTAATTTCAGTTAGGTTTGTTTGGGAGTTTTTTAGTTTGGGTTGTGTTTTTTAAGTTAGGGGAGAGTTTTAAGCAATATTCAAGAGAACTGCTGGAAGGAAGGCCAGAGATCTTTGTATTTAACACTAAAGATGTGTAATTTGGGTGTGACAAGAAGCAGAGCTGGTCAAAGGCACTCCTGCCCTGAGGACCTGGCCAGAGCTGTCTCATCAGGGCCTAGGACTGGTACCAGTTGTGGCTGTGGATTAAAAAACTTTCCAATAATGCCCAGCTCCTTCCTCCTCCTCCTCCCTCCCTTCAAAAAGGCCACAAAAACTAAAGACAAGTGGTTCCAAATAGCACAACTGCACAAGAGGGCACATTCCAAGTCTGGGGCTTTGTTTTTTTCCATCCTGAGCATTCGGGGGCCTTTGGTCTCTCCCTCATTTCCCAGCCACGAGGGAGACTGAGCAGCAATTGCAGAGCAGGCAGGAGCAGGGGGGCTGCAAACCCCAGCCCTGGCTGTGTGGAGGTTCCAGTGAGCAGCAGGGGGGCATTTCCAGCTGCACATCCATGGGATGTGATCCCTTCGTCCCAAAGCACAACCAGAGCCCAGGGCCAAATCCTCCTCCTGGCACAGGAGAGACAGGACAGAGCTCCTTCCACAGCCCCCACCCAGAGCAGGGTCAGGGAGGAGCAGGGGGGATGTTTCAGACCAGGAAACCCAGGAAAATCAGGATCTTCAGGAGGAGTGGAAAGGGATTATGAAGACTGTGGTCATTTTGAGGCCCAGTAACCACCTGGGAGCATCGGTGTGGTGACAGCTCCTTCTGCAGCCTGTCCAGAGCCACTCCTGGAGTCTGGATCAGGGAATCACTGAGCCTTTAAGGTTGGGAAACACCTCTAAGATCATCCAGTCCAGCCCTGCTGGGTCCATCACTAACCCAGGTCCCCAGGTGCCACAGGGAGGGGCTGGAGCGAGTCCAGGGAAGGGAACGGAGCTGGGAAGGGGCTGGAGCCCCAGGAGGGGCTGAGGGAGCTGGGAAAGGGGCTCAGCCTGGAGAAAAGGAGGCTCAGGGGGGACCTTGTGGCTCTGCACAAGTCCCTGACAGGAGGGGACAGCCGGGGGGGTCGGGCTCTGCTCCCAGGGAACAGGGACAGGAGGAGAGGGAACGGCCTCAGGCTGGCCCAGGGGAGGCTCAGGGTGGATATCAGCAGGAATTTCCCCATGGAAAGGATGGTGAAGCCCTGGCACAGGACAGGATTGGAGTCCCCATCCATCCCTGGATGTGTAAAAGTGACTGAAATGGGACTGGCAGCAGCCTGAGGGTCACTTGAAGCAATTCCATCAGACCCTCTGGAGTTTCAGGTTGGATTTCTGCAAACATTTACTAAAAATTAACTGATTTTACTGGGAATGTTCTTATTGATTCTTCCCAGCTACTGGTTCTGCCCTGGAGAAGCCCAAAATCCTCAGGGCTGGACTCTGAACCCACCCCAACACCCCCAGCTCATCATGGTGCACACCCCAAGGAGAGGAACCCCAAAATCAGCAGAATTATTCCATCCTCAGCATTCCATGGGATGCACAGGCTGCTGTGGATCCAGCTGCTCTCACCTCTGATAAATGCAACAAAACATTCCAGCCAAGGAATATGGAATGCTGACTCTGTTTCCATTGTGCAGAGCTCAAACCAGAGCTCATTGCTGTGCTCATCACATCTGCCACTGGAATTCTACATCAATCTCACCATAAGTTCTGCACAAAATGGAGAAAAATCCTATTTTCTGCTTAAAATAAGATGGGTGTAGGCAAAAAATGTGGTTTTGTTATGAGATATCAAGGTGGGACAAAAAAAACTTTATTTTAAAAACACACAGTTTGGAGTGTGTTTCCCCTCAAAAATATTTTTCTGAATTTTTAACAAAAAGCTTTTTTTCAAGCTTTAGTAGTCTCTGATAATGAAGAAAGGAAAACATGGGGGTTGGCCCTGCCCCTGTTCATAGATTTGGACAGGATGCTCAAGCCTTGACTGAGTTCCCCTGTTCTAAGGGAGAAAGGGATGGGAAACACCAGCTGGGAAAGGCTTTTTTGAGGTGCTGGAGTTCATATTTAAGCCTGACCCAGGATCAAACAACTGATTTGGCAGCAGCCTCCAGGGCTTGGTGAGTAGGGAGTGACATTTGTGCGATGGAAGAGCTCAGGGGATGAAGTTGGGAGGGGTTGTTTGTCCAGCAGCTGCTGCTGGCACCAACCAGGCTGCCTTTGGAACCTGCTTGCTCATGCTCTGCTGGAAGCAGCTGGCCCTGCAATTAGCAGGGATTGAAACAATCAGAAGGGAGGCGAGGATGGAGGCAGCACTCCCAGCACAGAGTTCAGAGGGATGTGCAGGGTTAAGCACAGGGTTAAGTTTTGCCCAGTGGAGAACAGGGAAGGGCTGATTTTCAAGCTGGCTGCCTTTATCAGCTCCTTCGTGCTCTGGCAGCACTTCTGTGCTGGCTGCTCCCTTCTCCTGCTGCTTTTGAGGGTCTGTTCCCCCAGTTCCACAGGAGCAGATCAATAATCCTAAGAAAATTGCAGCAAGATTTCTGCCTCTGCTGCTGGAGCAGGACACCTGGCTGGATTCTGCTTAGTGCTTTCCGTAAGAGAATAATTCCTGTGGGAAGGGACCTCTGGAGGTTTCCTGGTCTGACCCCCACTCAGGGCAGGATCATTTTTAAAGTCCCTTTGGGTTGCTCAGGGTCTTGCCCAGTCAGCGCTGTCACATCTCAAGGATGGAGATTCCCACAGTTCCTCTGTTTTATGGTGTTCAACCCCTCCATCCCCAATTTCCCTCCATTTTGCAGGAGATGCAGATTCCCTCACGGCACAGTTATGTCAGCAAGTCTGAGGACAAGGGGCAGACTGGAGAGGGACAGTCCATGATGCTCCCATGCTCACCAGATTCCCTGCACTGTCCCAAATCCAAGCTGGGTGTCAGCTGCAGGAAAGCAGGGATGGGATGTTCATCTGTCCTGGGCAGAGCACAGAGCTGTAGCCCTTCACCTTGGAATCATGGAATTATGGAATACCCTGAGCTGGAGAGACCCACAGGGATTATCCAGCCCAGCCCCTGTCCCTGCCCAGACCCCCCAACAATCCCACCCTGGGCATCCCTGGCAGCGCTGCCCAAACGCTCCTGGAGCTCTGGCAGCCTCGGGGCCGTGCCCATTCCCTGGGGAGCCTGGGCAGTGCCCAGCACCCTCTGGGGGAAGAACCTTGCCCTGATCTGCAGCCTGAGCCTGCCCTGGCCCAGCTCCAGCCGTGCCCTGGGTGCTGTCCCTGTCCCAGGAGCAGAGATTGGAGCTGCCCCTTGGGAGGAGCTGCAGCCCCTGGTGAGGTCTGAGCTCAGTGTCCTCTGCTCCAGCTGAACATTCCAAGTCCCTCAGCTGCTCCTCCCTTGGCTTCTCCAAACTCTTCCCCATCCCCGTGTCCCTCCTTTGGATGCTTTCCCACTGCTTTAGATCTTCCTGGTATTGGGGCACCCAAAACTGCCCCCAGGACTGGAGGTGAGGCCACCTCAGCCCAGAGTAGAGAGGGACAATCCTCTCCTTTGGCCAGCAGAACCAGATGCCTTTGGAGACTTCTATTTACCCAAAAGAATCACAGCTTCCACTCTGGGTCTTCTTGGAGAGAAAAGTGTGATGTCTGGGAGACAAATATTTCCTGGGGTGCAGAACAGCTGCTGTACCACAAGCTTCTGCACCTCTGAAAATGGTAAAAAACCTTCTCTTCCATCCCTCAGGATGTTCTGTTCCCATCAAACTCTGCCAGGAACTTTTCTGGGTTACAGAGGCTTCTGAGCTTATGGAAACCCCATCCTAGATCTGCTTTTTTAGGCATCTTCCTTCCACTGAAATTCCCCAGCAGATGGAGGCTGAAGCCCTGAATCAGTTGGCCCTGGGACAGCTCATTCCCAAGGTTCACATGGAAATTTGCAAGTCTTGTGATTTGTAATAAAAAGCCCTGGGATATCTGAGATCCTGGTCAACCCCTCCCTTGATTTTTTTCAGAGGAAATTGCAGAAAAAGCCTCCTGACTTTAATTCCTGCATCATTCTGATGCATGTTCAGAGTGGAACATAATGACTGGAAGTCCCTTTGCTCAAGGGCAAATTTATTTCCTGGCCAACATCTGGCTCCAGGCTCATCTTTCCTGCAATTTGCCAGTTGCTGGCATGAGGGGAAAAGAGAATTATTGAGCTCTTTCCCTGCTTGGGTCCAATTAGTCAAAGAAAAGTTGCTGGAGGGAAATGTGATGCACTCAGGAAAGATGCAAATGTTTCCTCTCTGCCAGCTCGCTCCTGCCACAGCCCAGGGCAGGGGGTGGCACTGAGGTGATGGGGACACATCTGGCCCAAGGCCACCCCCTCCAGAACCTTCCCTCCCTACACAAACACTGGGAGGGGCAAAACAAGGATAAGTAGGGATCACACTCACCTGGGACACCTCCATCAGCAGCTGGGGATGGCACTGAGTCACAGAATCAAGGAATATCTTGAGTTGGGACCCACAGGGATCACCCAGTCCCAGCCCTGTCCCTGCCCAGACCCCCCAACAATCCCACCCTGGGCATCCCTGGCAGTGCTGCCCAAACACTCCTGGAGCTCTGGCAACCTCGGGGCCGTGCCCATTCCCTGGGGAGCCTGGGCAGTGCCCAGCACCCTCTGGGGGAAGAACCTTGCCCTGATCTGCAGCCTGAGCCTGCCCTGGCCCAGCTCCAGCCGTTCCCTGGGTGCTGTCCCTGTCCCAGGAGCAGAGGTTGGAGCTGCCCTTGGGAGGAGCTGCAGCCCCTGGTGAGGTCTGAGCTCAGTGTCCTCTGCTCCAGCTGGACATTCCAAGTGCCCTCAGCCTCAGATTCCCATCAGGACCCTCCACCACCTTCTCAGCCTCCATTGGGTGCTCTCTAATAGCTTTAGACCTGTCCTGTATTGTGGCACCCAAAACTGAACAGGAGCTGCATTTCCTGGACCAGAAGCTGCTTTAGACATTAATTTCTCCTCCTTCAAGAAAAATAGGAGCCATGAATCCATTCCACAGATCCATTGAAAAGAAAGTAACCTGTTACCTTAATGTTCTGTCCAACACAAAGACAGGGCCATGGGACAGGGGGACAGAAACACAGGGACATCTCTGTCCCGCCATGGTCAGGCAGAGCCATTTCCCACTCCCACCAAACCCTGTTCTCCATGGCTGTCCAGCTCTGGGCTGGACAAACCATGGACCTGTGAAACTCCTGCACAGGCAGCTCCTGGGTCACTGGGCATGGTCAGGGAGCACCTTGAAAGTTAAGGAACAAGTCCTCAAAGTCCTTCTTGTCTTCCCTTTCTGTCTCTTTTCCTGGCCACGGATCCATCAGAACCCTTTTTCCTCCAGAAAAGCCCAGGGAAAGGAAGAAGTTGAGGCTCAAGGAGCAAACGCAGGCGGTGCTCAGGAATGCAGGTGCATTGCTGCACTCTGGGTGTTTTATAACTTCTTCCCGAGCCCTGCTCCCCATAATCAGATTATGAAACCTTCGACTCAAGTTAATGCAAACAAACAGATCATGCGGAGAGCCATAAAAATAAAATATCATAATAAAACCCCTAAATCGAGAGCATCTTCTGCAAACAGAGCGCTGTAAACACAGTAATGTGTCTCTCTGCGACGATATTTGGTGAGGTATGGGAGAGCCCCAAGAGATGGCAGGAAAACACAGCTGTTCCCTCCTTGCAGGAGGTGAGCAGGGAGAGGAGGGATGGGAATGCAGCACAGCTCTGATGGCTCCAGGGTCAGCACAGGCTCTGCTGCACTCCTGGAATGGGAAGAGGGATCCCCCAGGATGGGTCAGGCTGGAGGGACCACAGAGGGTCCCTGGTGCCACCTCCCTGCTCCAGCAGGGCCATCCCAGAGCTCAGGGCACAGCAGTGTGTGCACACAGCTCTGCAATAGCCCCAGGGAAGAGACTCCACAGCCTCTCTGGGCTCTGCTCAGCGCTGCCACTGCCCAGGGCAGAAGTTGTGCCTCCTGTGCAGGGCAATTGCTGGGCTCAGTCCCTGCCCCTTCCTCTGGGGCCACTGCTGGGCCCTGGAGCAGAGCCTGGGCCCTGCCCTGCCCCTCCCTGCACACAGGGACACCCAGGGATGGACAGGGACACCCAGGGATGGACAGGGACACACAGGGACAGTCAGGGACAGGCAGGGCCAGCCAGGGCTGAGGGCCCCTCTCAGCTGTGGCTCTCTCCAGGCTGAGCAGCCCCAGCTCCCTCAGCCTTTCCTGGGCACCGAGATGCTCCAGGCCCTTGCTGAGCTCCAGGAGCTCCTGTCCCTGCTGTGCTGAGGATCCAGAGCAGGACACAGCAGTGCAGAGGTGCCCCAGGGCTGGGCACAGGGGCAGGATCACCCCTGAGCTGCTGGGAATGCTCTGCCTGATGCCCCCAGGATCCCATTGGGGCCCAGGTCACTCTCCTGGCTCAGGGACACCTCGTTGTCCCCAGGTCCTTCCTCACAGAGCTGCTCCAGCAGGTCCCCCCCAGCCTGTGCTGGTTGTTCCTCCCCAGGGGCAGGACCTGCATTTCCCTGTTCTTTCCTGCCCATCATTCTGTTGAGTTCCCAGTGTTTTCCTCTGCGTTTGCTCTGGCTCGTTCCTCTCTCCACAATCCAATGTCCAGTGCTTAAACCAACCCTGGGCCCTGATTCCAAACCCACTGGAGTCAGCAGCTCTCCCTGGTGCCATGGAATTGTTTGCATTGTTTGCAGATTTGCATGAATGTCTGAGTGACTTCTGTGTGGAACAAGGCATTTTGGTGATTACTGGATTCCCAGGCAGGGAATCTTCCAGAGGTAAGGGGATGAAGTGGTGCCAAACATCCTGGGAAGGCTTCTTCTGCACAGGGAATAAAACAGCTCAGCATTTGTAAGGAATATGAACAGCATTTCCATGGAAGGAGGCGAGGTGGAGGCAACTGGAAACTTCCCTCTGGAAAAGGATGGAAGAGGGTGAGACCTGGAAGATGATGCCAGTCCAGGGAGTCTCCTGCATTTCCCACTGCTCAGCCCAGTTAGAGCAGAGGGAACCATCCACGTCCAGGCCTTCTGACTGGAACTCTAAATCCCAGGATTTTGACAGCTGAGCCTTCACCAAGCCTGGGATTTTGTGCATTCACTGGGAGCCTCCCCATGAGTGGAGTCTCTGCTCAAAAAAGGTTCATTTTTCCTGGTCTGTCATTACTATTCCTGCTCTTGAACTTCCCTGGAAAAGCAGTTTTCCACCTAGGAAGGGCTTAGCAAGTCCTACTAAATACTAACAAGAAAAATTAGTAATAAACTTATTAGCAATTACTAATAATATAAAAATAAGAAACTTTTCAAACAATGAGAAGGATGACGTTTGAAATTATTTTCATTATTTCTCCTGAAACTCATGTATTGATTTTCAAAAATTCAGGATTTGGGAAATTTTGGGGGAGATTTTGAACCCTTTCTCTCAGTTATTCTTTGAGAAGGCTCCAAACTGGGAAGGAGCATGAGGAGCACTGGGTTTCCAGCTGGGTTCCCACAGACACAGAAGCAAAGATGCTGCAGCTGCAGCCAGGAATGGTATTCCAGGGGAAAAAAATGGAATTTATCCACTTACCCAGCTCCCTTTGTGGTCCATGGATACTCAAGGCAGCTTGGACAGTCATGGAGATGTTCAGGGAGGTGTCCAAGGCCAGGCTGGATGGGGCTTGGAGCAGCCTGGGACAGTGGGAGGTGTCCCTGTCCATGGCAGGGGTGGAACAGGATGAGCTCCAAGGTCCCTTCCCAGCCAAACCATCCCATGATTCCATGATTGAAACATCCCAATTTCTCCCACCTGGAAGGGCAGCTCAGGAAAAAGGAGCAAATGATGCCCATGGAAACTCCCCAGGCATGGGCTGTGAGAAGGGACTGGCACAGGCTCTGCTGCCACCAGGGACCAGCACGGGAGGGATGATCTGGGAGGGGATGGTTTGGCAAGGGAAGTTTTGCATGAGGATGGTTTGAGAATGGAAGGTTTCTGCAGGGAGGGTGTGGGAAGGGACAATTTGGGAAGTTTTGGATGAGGATGATTTGGGTAGGGATGATCTGGGTGGGGAATATCTGGGAAAGGATGGTTTGAGTAGGGAGCTTTTGTGAAAGGAAGGTTTGGAAAGGGCTGATTTGAGCAGTTGGAAATTTGACTGATTTGGGTTGGGATGGTTTGGAAAAGGAAGATCTGGGTGGAGATGATTTGGGAAGGGATGATTAACTCTCTGTGCTGCCAGGGATGGCCACCACACCTGGGTTTTTGGTAGCCATTACCTCAATATTATCTGGAAATGTTAAAATTCTTTCCAGGGATATGAATAAAATCAAGCCATGGAACAATTGGAGATTTATTCCAGGGAAACATTTCAACAACTCCTCTGTTGCTATAGTGGTACTAACAATTATGATTGGAATTTTTTCCTGAAATACACAGATTTTTCCTAATAAATCCAAATTCTGCCTCTCTACTCAATGAGAAATGTAAAAAAAACTCCAGAGAAAGGAATTGTCTGAAATCTCCCTTTGTGCAGAGGGTTTGGATGGCATTCCAAAGCTTTTCGTATTTCTTATGGAAGATCAAATTCCTGTTCAAGCCGTTTTTCCAACAATGACAATGATTTGCTCAAAAAATCCCCCCTTTCCAAAGTTTCTCTTGGCTCTGCAGTTCTGTGGGAACACAACTCAATCCTGTTTGCAGTCCCCTGCATGTGACAATGGAGCTCAGCACTGTCCTTTCCATCAAGAACTTCCTTCATGCTGGAATTGCAATTCCAATGGTTCCTTCTGCTCTTAATTTTGTAGTGGACTCTTCCACTGAGCCCAGCTCAAAACAAATCGAGCCTAATTTCAATTCCAACAAATCAAAATAAGGCTTTAAAGCCTTTTTTTTTTCCTTTCATTTTTCCCCTTTTTCTTTTCTTGCTGAAGAAATGCAGCATCAAGAGAAATCTTGGAGCACCAATTGCCCCCAGGGAAGGGGACAATTTTGGCAGTGGATTGGGCCATGTTGGGAAGATGAGACCTTGGGCATGTGACAATCCATGGCTTAAGTCTGTCCTGACAGACTGTGGAAATGTCTGAATGACATGTTCTGATTTAGGAATTATTTTTATTTTACCAAAAACGCCTCTGAATGAGGGAGACCAGGAATTTCTCTCTCCACTTCCCATTCCAGCAATCCTGGAGAGAAAACCAAAATACCTCTGGTTTACATTGCATTGTTGTCATTGAAAATACATAAAACCCATGGCTGATGGTTGGACTTGATGCCTTTAAAGGTTTTTTCCAACTTTAATGATTCCATGGTTCTAAACCCAGCAGTGGTGAATTAAGATCCCCAGACTGGGAATTTTAGTTCGGAGTTTATGAAAACCTTTACCTGAGTGAGTGTCCCAGTGGGTGGAAGCACCTCAGCTCTTGACCTGCTGGTTGGAAACAGGGCGGGGATGATCTGGGATTTGGGAAAGGAGGATCTTTAGATGGAGAAGCTGCAAGGGAGGCACCAGTGGTCCTTTCCAAGTGACTTTTCCATGCTTCCACATCTGTCCCATCATGGACAGGGACAGTCTGGGAGAGCTCAGATAAATCAGGGAGAAAATGTTCTGTGTAGCAATTGCCAGAAGGCCCAGGAAGATCCATGGGCCCTGGCTGTGGAAAACCAGGAGGCCAGTGCAGGGGGAATTTTGGCTCTTGGCTAGAGAAAGGCCATTGCTAAGGAAACACACCAGTACCATGTTTTCCAGGGATAAAACATCCTGGAATGCAGGTGCTTGTGTTGGGCAGCAAATACAACTCCAGGGTGCAACCTGCTCCTGTGCGAGTCAATTCCTTGGAAATTCCATCCAGAAATCCCCCATTTGGGCTGTGGAGGTGAAGCCAAAGGGTTCCTGGCACTGAGTGATGGAGCTCAGCAGAATTCCAGAGGCTGTGGAGCTGATGTCAAAGGGTTCCTGGCACTGAGAGGTGGAGCTCAGCAGAATTCCAGAGGCTGTGGATCTGATGAGGGCAGAAGTTGCTCTGACTCTCAGCCCTCCCCTGTGACAGACTCAGTTCCCCCTGGAATGGCAGATCCAAGCACAGAGCTCCACTCTCTCAGGAGTGATTTTTCCCTCTTTTTGCTTTACTGGGATAACTCCCTCACACCAGGGAATTACCTCTGGGCAAGAGAGGAAAGCTGCTGTGAATTCTTGGAGACTCCCAGGTATTTTTCCATGGTTTTGTCTGCTGAGCACACCTGAAACAGTTGTTGAGTCCCTCAGACTGTTCCCTGCTCCTGCTCTCACCCTGTCACATCACTGGGAAATGCCATGGAAAACAACCTCCAGCTGCTCCTGCTGGCACAGTGGTAATGATGCCACATCTGGCAGGTGACAAAGGTGGCAGGGACTCCCAGCCACGCCAGCACTTCACAATATGTGTCCTTTGAGGGGTGACACAACCACAAAACTGGTGTGCAGAGATTCGAGGAGCTTCTGGAGACAATTTGTGGTAACGAAAAAAAAAAAAGATTCTCTGTTCTGAAATGTGAAATCCTGGGAATTCTCACCAAAAATTGGGCACACAGCTCTTCCCAGCAGCCTGGTGGGTGTGTTCTGTGCACCCACCCCTGCTCCTGTCCTCACTCACTCCCAGCTTTAGGGCCTTCTGTCACTGCCCTGCTCCCTGAGGGGGCTGGACACAGAGAGTGCCTCTCTCCCAGAGCCATGCCTGTGGACTCTCCATCCCTGGGAGCATCCAAGGCTGGCTTGGATGGGGTTTGGAGCAACCTGGGATAGGGGAAGGTGTCCCTGCCAGTGGAATGAGATGGGATTTAAGGTCCCTTGCAGCCCAAACCAGCCTGGAATTTTATGATTCCGTGATTTAGCACCTCCCAGCTCAGCAGAATTTCCCCATCTCTGTAAGGGCAGAGCTGAAATCTGCAGCTCAAGGGCAGCTCCCGTGTCCTACACCAGGGAATCATTTCCATCTCCTCCTAAGGAGAAATGGCTCGGGACTGCTCCTTTCCTTCCCTTCTCTGTTCCCCAAAGGAGCTCTGTTTTGCAAGGAACCTTGAAATGATTGGCTCCTGACAAAGCTTTTAGCAGAAAAATAGGACTTTTCTAATCAAGACCCAGCAATTATGCAAATTGCAGGGACAAAATGCTGATAAGAACAACAAAAATAATTCTGCCAATAATTATCACATTGAGCTTTGCTGCTTCTTATTAAAATCTTCCACTTTTCCAAAGAAATTGCTGTTTGGACACATGAAAAAATTAAAATATTGCCTGTAAACTATACCTGAAAAGTATTTCATGACCCCTGGGTATCTCTTTAGGGTCTGTAAGACCCAGAGAAGGAGTTGTAGGAGTTTGTAGCAGCAAAATCATTGCATGACATGAAGAGGGAGCAGAAATAATTGAGGTCTGAGGGGCTGAATGCAGCAATGATTAAAAGAGATACTTATGGATAACGACTCGAGCTGGAATATAATCACTTTCTTGGAGGGCATAGGGAACAAAAAGATGGGATTTGTTTAGCTTTGCACATTGGGGCATAATTAGAAGTAATAGGATTAAATTTCTGCATGGAAAATAATCCGATTATCAGGAATCACTTGTAAATGAACTGGAGTCTGCAAAGGGTTAATTGGGGCTTCCAAGGCCCATCCTCCTCCTGCTCGCTCCAGGCACATCCCTGGCTGGGGCACTTCCAGCAGGTCCTTCTGTGGGGCAGCCCCCTGGGAAGAACTGTTCTGGGCTCCCTCTTTGCCAGTGTCATTGAAATTAATCTCTGTTTTAGGAGTTTCATTTTTCCAGAATTTTAATTTTCTCAGGGAGAATGAGGTTTTGATGGGATTCTTGCTCCACAATTCTCCTGGGCCCAAACCTTCCTCAGAAAGGGCTGTCCCAGGAGTGGGGTCCAGGAAAAGGAGAGGCTCAAAGCTCACTCAGGGGAACCAGGGGCAGGGTTGAAGATGCAGAATTTTGGGAGGGGGGCAGAATTCCCAGTGAGATAAATCCCTGATTCATGGACATGCCATTTTTCCATGAGCAGGTGGATCTGAGCTGTTTCTCCTCCTGGAAGACCTTGTGGAAGAGGGAAAGACACTTGCAGCGAAATGTAATGGTCTCATTAAAGTGCTGAGTGATTTTTATTCACCTCAGAATGATGTTCTTCCTGAAAGACACGATTATTTCCAGGACCTCAGGCAACTCCAGATGAAGAGATGTCTGAATCCATAATAAGCTGGAAAGGTTTTGCTTCCAAGCACTCGTCCAGCCTGACAGCAGAGCAAGAGCTCAGGGTTTGGGTAGCTTTAGTCATGGAAAATGCACCAAATGCAGCCAAAAAGAGGGAAAAGTGGCATTTTGGGTATCAGGGTTTTAGGGCGGTCAGGCAGTGGCACAGCTGCCCAGGGCACTGGTGGAGTCACCAAAGCCATGTGGATGTGGCACTTGGGGCATGGGGCAGTGGTGGTGTGGGCACTTTTAGGTTTGATGATTTTGGAGGGCTTTTCCAACCTGGATGGTCTGGGGATTCTGGGAGCAGCCAGGTGCATCCTGCAGCTCCCACACTCCCAGCTGGGAAGGTCACTGGGCTGCACCAGGCTCTTCCCACTGTTCTGGGACAGGCAGGGCGAGAGGGAGGAGGAGGAGGAGGAGAAGAAGGGAAAAGAGGAGGAGGAGGAGGAGGAGGAGGAGGCAAAAGGTGGTTTGATCCCAAGATCTCTCCCTGTTCCCGCACTGAGATGTCCCCAGCTCTCACCCTGATGATCCTGGCAGGGCTCTGGAGCCCCTGGGGTGGGGATAGGCAGGAGGAACTCTGCTCCTGGGGAGCTGAATCCAAAACCCCCGAGGCTCCAGGACTGTGGGCACAGCCCCATTTCCCTGGATCCCTGGGGCATTCCTGGCTGTGGGACCTGCCTCCCGCCGGGACCACCAAACCTCTCCGTGCCTCTGGAGCCCTCCCGCCCCTGTGAGCAGATCCAGTGGCGTTCCCAGCCTGCCTGGAGCTGTAAAACTGCAGCTTTACTGCAGCAGCTGCTCCTTTACAGCCCCTGCTAAATCCTGGGCTGCTCCTGAACCACTCTCCAGGCAAAGCCTTTCCTTAGGAGAGGGGAAAAACCACCCAAGGTCATCTGTCTGCTGCAATCACATCAGCTCCCGTCCTGCTCCTAATGAGCCAGCCTGAGCTCTGGAATCACTCTGGCCGAGGCATTTTCCTCAGGCTTTGGATCGCTGCGTTCCCTCCAACCTTCCCTGGCTGTTTCCAGCCTTTTGGGAGGTCAGGGCTGTGTCTGTGAGGCCCCAGCTCTCGCTGGGGAAGGGGAGATGCACAAGAGCTGTTGAGACCCTTGTGTGGTAACAAGAATGTAATAAATTAATAATAATGGCACTAACGAGCTGCATAATTGGAATTTGGGGGCATTTTGAGCTCCTGGATTTCAGCAGGAAATGCGAAGCTAAACAAGAATGTCCACTGAGGAATATTTTGATGTTCAGGAATAAGCAGGTCCAAGTGTTTGGTACTCACAACCAGATGTGACTCCAGCCCTACTGTAAGGAACAAACAGCAATAATAAAAGGTCTGGAAAGGAAAATAATTAATTTTTCTGTGCCAAGAGGGTTTCTTCCCTACAGTGTGAGAAGCCCCAGAGCTGCTCCTCCCATGGAGACCACACCGGAATTTTAGCATCAGAAATGATGCCTTACTAAAACACAATTATTGTTGTTATTTCTCAGTCTCACATGTTCCTCCACAGTGAGGGGGTCCCATATTTTATGGAATCAATATCCCAGAGTATGGATTTTGCTGGCTTGGAGCAAGAAGAGAAAACAAAGAGTGGGATTTACCTTCTCCTGTGGGGATTCATTTTTAACTCCTTGCACCATGTTGGGAATGTTCTGCTGAATGTTATCACTAATATTTTTTGATCTATTGTTTCACCTTTTATTTTATTTCAGAACAATCCTTTTTTTAATATTTTGGAGGTTCTCCTGGGATATTCCTGAGATTAATCAAATCCCTGTCCAACTCTTCTGAGACAAGAAAAATCAAACCCAACTTTCTTGGATGAAGAACCATCATGAGAATTTGGGGCTCGTATTTAGTCATTGTCCCACTAAGGAGAAAGCCTTTATTATGACCCAAAATTAGTATTTCTATACCCTAGGATGGAAAATTGCACTTCCAGTCTTTTTTTTAACACTGGCTGAGGTTAGGGACAATTTTACACTCCCTTCTAATATAATGGCCAGTTGTATCACCTGTGTCATGCCCCCAAAATGACACCAAATTTCAGGGAGAGATCACATCCCTGTCCAATTCTTCTCTTCTGAGACAAGAGAAAAAAAATCCCAAATTTCTGGGTGAAGAACCATCAAGAGAATTTGGGGCTCATATTTAGTCATTGTCCCACTAAAGAGAAAACCTTTATTACAACCGAAAACCTTTATTACGCCCCAAAATTCCTATTTTTATATAGTGGGATGGGAAAATTGCACTTCTAGTCTTTTTTTTAACACTGGGTGAGGTTTAGGGACAGTTTTACACCCCCTTGTAATATAATTGGCCTGTTTTGTCACCTGTGTCATGTCCCTAAAGTGACAACAAATTTCAGGGAGAGATCAGAAATGGAATTTTATTTTTATAGTCTGAGTGCCACCAGTGAGCAGAGAAACCCACACACAGAAATTCTGGGGCCTCTGTGGCCACATCTCCCAGGAATTCCACCCCAAAACCATGGCCAGCTCCTGGAGAACATCCGAGTTCCCCACGATTTCCAGCACCCAGAACAAATCCCTGTGAACCAACGCTGCCGGCTGAATTCCGCTCCGGAGCGTGCCTCCTCCATCCTGAACATTTGCTCAGCCATAAAACCCAAACAAACAACAACAAACACTAAGGCTGGGGAAGGATCAATGTAAGAGTGCCATCTGGTGACATCTGCCACAGCCTTGGATCAGCCACAGCTTTTCCGGCAGGGCAGTGGGATAAAACGGGGAGAAGAGATGGCACTCTACAGGAGTGATCTCAAACTGATCCATTCTCCCCANGGATGGTCTGGGGATTCTGGGAGCAGCCAGGTGCATCCTGCAGCTCCCACACTCCCAGCTGGGAAGGTCACTGGGCTGCACCAGGCTCTTCCCACTGTTCTGGGACAGGCAGGGCGAGAGGGAGGAGGAGGAGGAGGAGAAGAAGGGAAAAGAGGAGGAGGAGGAGGAGGAGGAGGAGGCAAAAGGTGGTTTGATCCCAAGATCTCTCCCTGTTCCCGCACTGAGATGTCCCCAGCTCTCACCCTGATGATCCTGGCAGGGCTCTGGAGCCCCTGGGGTGGGGATAGGCAGGAGGAACTCTGCTCCTGGGGAGCTGAATCCAAAACCCCCGAGGCTCCAGGACTGTGGGCACAGCCCCATTTCCCTGGATCCCTGGGGCATTCCTGGCTGTGGGACCTGCCTCCCGCCGGGACCACCAAACCTCTCCGTGCCTCTGGAGCCCTCCCGCCCCTGTGAGCAGATCCAGTGGCGTTCCCAGCCTGCCTGGAGCTGTAAAACTGCAGCTTTACTGCAGCAGCTGCTCCTTTACAGCCCCTGCTAAATCCTGGGCTGCTCCTGAACCACTCTCCAGGCAAAGCCTTTCCTTAGGAGAGGGGAAAAACCACCCAAGGTCATCTGTCTGCTGCAATCACATCAGCTCCCGTCCTGCTCCTAATGAGCCAGCCTGAGCTCTGGAATCACTCTGGCCGAGGCATTTTCCTCAGGCTTTGGATCGCTGCGTTCCCTCCAACCTTCCCTGGCTGTTTCCAGCCTTTTGGGAGGTCAGGGCTGTGTCTGTGAGGCCCCAGCTCTCGCTGGGGAAGGGGAGATGCACAAGAGCTGTTGAGACCCTTGTGTGGTAACAAGAATGTAATAAATTAATAATAATGGCACTAACGAGCTGCATAATTGGAATTTGGGGGCATTTTGAGCTCCTGGATTTCAGCAGGAAATGCGAAGCTAAACAAGAATGTCCACTGAGGAATATTTTGATGTTCAGGAATAAGCAGGTCCAAGTGTTTGGTACTCACAACCAGATGTGACTCCAGCCCTACTGTAAGGAACAAACAGCAATAATAAAAGGTCTGGAAAGGAAAATAATTAATTTTTCTGTGCCAAGAGGGTTTCTTCCCTACAGTGTGAGAAGCCCCAGAGCTGCTCCTCCCATGGAGACCACACCGGAATTTTAGCATCAGAAATGATGCCTTACTAAAACACAATTATTGTTGTTATTTCTCAGTCTCACATGTTCCTCCACAGTGAGGGGGTCCCATATTTTATGGAATCAATATCCCAGAGTATGGATTTTGCTGGCTTGGAGCAAGAAGAGAAAACAAAGAGTGGGATTTACCTTCTCCTGTGGGGATTCATTTTTAACTCCTTGCACCATGTTGGGAATGTTCTGCTGAATGTTATCACTAATATTTTTTGATCTATTGTTTCACCTTTTATTTTATTTCAGAACAATCCTTTTTTTAATATTTTGGAGGTTCTCCTGGGATATTCCTGAGATTAATCAAATCCCTGTCCAACTCTTCTGAGACAAGAAAAATCAAACCCAACTTTCTTGGATGAAGAACCATCATGAGAATTTGGGGCTCGTATTTAGTCATTGTCCCACTAAGGAGAAAGCCTTTATTATGACCCAAAATTAGTATTTCTATACCCTAGGATGGAAAATTGCACTTCCAGTCTTTTTTTTAACACTGGCTGAGGTTAGGGACAATTTTACACTCCCTTCTAATATAATGGCCAGTTGTATCACCTGTGTCATGCCCCCAAAATGACACCAAATTTCAGGGAGAGATCACATCCCTGTCCAATTCTTCTCTTCTGAGACAAGAGAAAAAAAATCCCAAATTTCTGGGTGAAGAACCATCAAGAGAATTTGGGGCTCATATTTAGTCATTGTCCCACTAAAGAGAAAACCTTTATTACAACCGAAAACCTTTATTACGCCCCAAAATTCCTATTTTTATATAGTGGGATGGGAAAATTGCACTTCTAGTCTTTTTTTTAACACTGGGTGAGGTTTAGGGACAGTTTTACACCCCCTTGTAATATAATTGGCCTGTTTTGTCACCTGTGTCATGTCCCTAAAGTGACAACAAATTTCAGGGAGAGATCAGAAATGGAATTTTATTTTTATAGTCTGAGTGCCACCAGTGAGCAGAGAAACCCACACACAGAAATTCTGGGGCCTCTGTGGCCACATCTCCCAGGAATTCCACCCCAAAACCATGGCCAGCTCCTGGAGAACATCCGAGTTCCCCACGATTTCCAGCACCCAGAACAAATCCCTGTGAACCAACGCTGCCGGCTGAATTCCGCTCCGGAGCGTGCCTCCTCCATCCTGAACATTTGCTCAGCCATAAAACCCAAACAAACAACAACAAACACTAAGGCTGGGGAAGGATCAATGTAAGAGTGCCATCTGGTGACATCTGCCACAGCCTTGGATCAGCCACAGCTTTTCCGGCAGGGCAGTGGGATAAAACGGGGAGAAGAGATGGCACTCTACAGGAGTGATCTCAAACTGATCCATTCTCCCCACAAAAATGGGCAGTGAAACAGGAGACTCCTCCCTGGCTGAGGGCTAAAAATCCAACCCCAAATGTGCAAACCCAGGTGCAAAGTGGCTGTTTAATATTCATGGCCATGCAAATTGAGTCATTGTCCTTGCAAATGGCTCATTAGGGACGTTGGACATGGGAATGGGATAATTGGGGAAGTTGGACATGGGACTGGGAGAACTGTGCCCACAGAGCTGCCCTGCTGGGCTGGAGTGGGCTGGAAAGCTGGGACTGGGTCCCGCCCCGGTGTATTTAAATATTTACATCTCATGTTTATGCAAATTCCTGGCTTGCTTCCATGTTTGGAAACACAACGGTGCCAATCTGAACGCCACCTGATGTCAGGTCTGACATGGAATGGCTCTTCCTCTCCAAAAGAGGTTAATTCCTATCATCCATTGAATCCAGTTTTCTGCTGGGAATCTGCTCTCCCTAAGGAAACAGAAGTCCAGGATGAGTTCCACGGAGAAGTTTCTTGGAGTTGTCTGTTTTTCATGGATATTTCCACACTGTCTCCACTCGCAGGAACACACAAGACTTTTCTTATTTGTAAAGGCTTTGAGTGGTGCTTTGGCTCTGCTTTGGGTTTGAGAGCCCCAGGAGCCATTCTGCCTGCTAAAAATACGGATCAGTCTCAAAATTAGGGATAAATAATAAATCTGGGAAAAACACACCAAGGAATGACTTTTTGGGGGAATTGGTTGCATATTCCTGCTCTTTAAGGAAGATCCACAGGAGCGCACGGGGCTGTGATCCCTGGGAAGGTTTGGATGTTTTGCACTTTCCAAACCAATCTCCAGTGGGATTGGGAGTGGGAATGATCCAGGGATCATTCCCAAGATGCTTTTTCAGGTTCAGGAGGGCTGGAGATTGGTTGGAAAAGGCAGAGCTCTCCCACAGCAGCTCCAAGGTTGGGTTTGGGCTGAGACAGCTGCTGGGCCCTGCTGGGAACCCAGCTCAGGCTGTTGCCTCTTCACTTAAATAATGTGGGATTTGGGGCAGATCCAAATCCAAGATAACCCAACCCCTAAAGGACAGGGGCATTAAAAGTGCCACAGGAATGGCTTACAGTCACTGGGCTGTCCATAAATCAAAGGAGAACCTGAATCAAACTGGAAATGGTCCTGCAGCAGGCCAAGGAGTAAATTCCAATGTCCCTGAAGTGCCCCCAGGGGTGGCTGTGCCAGAGTGGAGCTCCCATTCCCAAATTAGGGATAAGGTGCCAGCAGAAGACAAAGCTCACTGGAAATGAGCTGCTCCAGGAATGTGCTTCACTCATTCCATGGGCCAGGAGATGGTTTAGCCAACCTCTGCCTTCTCCTGCATACTCAGGCTCAGGGGACAGGCTGGCCTCCTGCTCCCAGCACTGCCAAATTCAAAGGGATTGATGGAAAATCCCATTCTATCAGGGTCCTGCCAAGTTTTGAATCAACTCGACAACTCTGGGAGTTGAAGTCAACTCTGCCAGCTCCTTCCCAACCCCAGAAGCTGCTAAAAATCCTCTCAGGTGGCTGCTCCTCCCTGAGCTGAAAGTTCCAGCAGGGTCCTGTCACCATCTCCCCTCTGCCAGGCACTCATGGATCTGGGACAGGCTCTGGTTTGCTCTTTCCAAACATGGAACAACAATTCTTCACAAGGAATTCCATCAGACACCAGTTTTCTGCTGAAAGGAGCCAAGCAGGGATGGAGACATCGGGGTACTTCCACTTCCCAGGAATTTGTGCGGCCTCATCCCAAACCTACCTCAGTTATCCCCTCCCAGCATCACCTCCCACTCCTCACAGGATCCTGACAGAGATACTGGCTCTTATCCCTGGCCATTTCTACCCCGACCTTTCTACCCTGAAGTTTAGTTAATGATGATCCCATGATCTCCCAGCTCAAATGGATTCCCATCATTACGGAAAATTTAGGACACAGGGATCAGCAAAATATGACCTCGATTTAAGTCCATCATCTTCTCCTCCTGGAATTGCTCAGCTGGGATAAATACCATTACCCAGACCTGGGAGAGTGGCTGAGGGAGGGGATTGCAGCACAGACCTGGAGTGGAAGAAATGCAGCTAAAAATCCTCCCTGTCTGACAGGAACAGGGAAAAATGGAAGCAGAATTCCCAGAGGTCCAGTGAGGACCCTGAGTAGCTTTGAGCTGGAAGATGACCTTTTTTCCTTTTTGTTCAAGAAGAAATTTCATGGTTGGCCTGAAAAATGGCACCAACAAAAGAAGAAAAGGGTTTATTTTGCAGGAGAGAAAACAAAACAGTGCCAACCCAACCAACCCCCCTAAAAATAGTTCCACATTAACTTGAATGTAAATAATTTTTCAAGTTCATTTAGTTGTGCTTGGCCTGCAAAGTGTAAAGACACAACATAATTTTTCCTGCTTTTTATATAGGATTTTGTATAAGAAGGGGGAGGGAGTGAACAACTTGGTAAGAAAACTGGAAGGAAAAAATCCTCTGGCAGGATTCTGGTAGGAGCAGAGATCGGAGCTGCAGCCCCCGGTGGGCTCTGCCCTCAGTGTCCTCTGCTCCAGCTGAACATTCCGAGTGCCCTCACCCTCTACATCCTCCCCAACCTTTGTGTCCCTCTTAGGATGCTCCCTAATACCTTTATATCCTTCTTCTTCCCCAAACTGCTCCCAGGGGCTCGAGGTGAGGGTGGAGTGAGCACTCAAACACGGCTGGGGAATGAGGAGAGCAGAGGGGGATGGGGGGTGTGGGTGGCTGTGGCAAGAGAAGGTTTGGAAAGTGCTGAGATGAAAGTGGAGGTGACCCCTGAAGAGCGTGCAGGGAAAATGTCACAGCCTATTTTGTGTCAGCAGAGCAGGGAGGGGACAGGGGACAGAGGAGAGAGGAGCCCTTGGCATTTGTGTTACAGGAAAGGGTCGACAGGAACCAGCTGGAAATGCAGTGTCTCCACAGCGTTCCTGATTTCCAATCACCAGCTGAGCTGTGAAATTCCAGCTCCTGCATTCTCCTTGTGAGGGTTTCAGTCTCCTCTGAAGACTGGGACAGAGAGGTCAAGGGTGGAGGAGGCATTTGGTGAGAAATGTTCTCTCAGTAATAACTGCTTTGACCTGGCCTTAGGAGATTGTTTGTGTGAGCTCACTGTGGTGGGCACTGGGTGACCTCAGCCTGAGAGCTTTTGGGAGAGCAGCTCCCAAAGATAAAGCCCATCACTTTTGGTGTTGGAATGTGCAGGACCCTCGGGACTGGATCTTTGACAGATTTCCTATATTTTACATTTACTGCATTAACCAACTCAGCACCACTCGATATTTCTTGGTCTACAGCAAGTTTGCTCCCAGGCAGAGGGGAGGATTTAGTTTGAAACACAGGAGGAAAGTCTGGGAAAAATAATTTTGTGGCATAATCTTCCCTTGGAATAAGCTGTAACTGCTTCCAGCCAAACACATCCACCTCATCCCCTCATTTTTCATCATGGATTGTGAGAGTGAGAGGGAGATGTGCACTTGGAGGGCTGGGAACTTCCTTTTTATTGTAATAAGTTCCTCTGAAGTGTCTCAAGAACTTGTCCATAAATGTGATGGATTTCCTGGGAGAGTGTCTGATGCACTGAAAATCATCCCCAGCTTGGGGAGGTCTTGCTAATCCTTCTCAGAGCAGATGTGGTGGAGTCTGCAGGCCTGGCTGTACATCACTGCTCTGGGGACTTTTGGCAGAGCTGGGAGTTTGATGAAGCATGTAAATGGACTTTTTGCAAGATCCCATTTTCATCCATCACTTTGGAATAGGGACCTGCTAGAAAAGCACTCCCTGGGAGGGGGGAGTAGCTGCTGGATCTGTCCTGGAATGGGCTAAGCCAGGCCTTTGGGCCAGGGACTGTCTGGGCTCTCATTCCAGGCTGGAAGCACAGCACCCAGGCTCTGGAAAGTCAGAATTCAAATTCCCAGTGCCAATATTGGTCCTACAACTATCACTGCCCACACAGCATGCCATGGTCCAAATTTAGAGGAAAAAACATCCAAGGAATAATCCCAGGTTTGGTCAGATATGTCACAAGATGGGATCACCTCAGGGGGCTCAGGGAGGGTGACCAAGGGTCTCAGTGGCTCATGGAGGGAATGGTTTTGTCCCCATTTGGGCACTAAAGCCACGTCTCTCTCTACACAGAACTCACTTGGATTCCTGCACATAAAAACAGAGGAGATTTATCCCAGTCTCAGAAGGTCCTGCCTGGAGGAGCCTTTTTGTTCCATGGCTTTTAAACTGAGCCTCAGGGAACTGCTTCCAACCCTCTGCCCTGCTCTTCATCCCATGATGGGGTGGGCAGGAGCCACCCAGGATCTTCAGCACTTCCACAGCACGGCCAAGGTTCCTTTGCCTCCTGCCTGGACCATCAGGGACAATCCCTGATCCCCAGTCCCCTCTCCTCTGCTCCCTGGCCAGCTGAGGGTGGCAGCAGCCTGGAGCCCCCTCCTTGTGTGGGGATCCCCAAGGGATCATGGACAGATCCCAGCTCCCAGCTGCCAGCTCATCCCTGCAACAGGAGCCTCACCCTGGCACCAGTGGCTGAGAAATTGTCACCCTGAGCCAGCTCTGCCACAACTGTGATTTACAAAGCTCCCCAGTCACCTCCTGGTCCCAGAATCACCTCTGGCCTTTCATTCCTTCAGTTCCTCTGGGGAGGGACCCAAACTCCGAGCAGGAGAGCAAAGCAGGGAGGAATTGGACTCCCAACTCTTTTGCTCTGGGGGTCACACCCCAGGCCCTGCTGTGGGCAAAGGGAACAGGCAGCACAAATGGAGCTAAAAATACCCTGGGACTGTAATTGATGTTCTGACAGCCTGATAGTGCAAATGATCTGATAATTACAGAGCAGCCTCATTAACAGAATGGTCAAAATCATTGTATAGAAACATCTCTCTGTGTGAGCTTCCAGCCCCCAGTGCTGGGACAGCAGCAGTGTCTGGGATCCTTCCTTGGCATGACTAATATCCAGTATTGGTTATTCTAATACACCTCTTCTGTTTCCTCATCATTCCATCCCAGCTAAAATTCCCCAGCTGCAGCACAGCCCCACTCAGCACTAAGGACTCTGCTCCCTTATGCCCAAATAAATCCCTGGATTGGGGTTGAGTTTCATGGGATGTGACGCTCCCAGGGTTCTGCATCAGTCCCTTTGACCCCTCAACAACTGTTAGCACAGCTGCAATGAAACCCTCCCGCATCCAGCAATCCCTGGGGTCTTCCCTGGTGCCAGATCCAAATATTTCAGCTCTTTCCAGGACTTTAGGAAGAGCACAAGGATAGACCCAGCACCAACATTTGGGAAAATGAATCCTCAGCAAAGCCCCAGCACCTAAGGAGCTCATTAAGAGTTTGCAGGTGCATTTTCAGCTCATCAGGTGGACCATGAACACTCCTTACACCTGGAATTAGTGCTTGGAAGGGTTGCTTTTCTGTATTCAAGGCAAGTTTCTTTGACAACCCCCCTGGTTTAGAGGAAATTTGGGCCTTCTCCTTTATTCTGTGAAACCTGACAAACTTTTAAAGATACAGAAGGGAACAAGATTAAAAAATAAGGCTGAATTTCCTGAAAAAACTGTGATTTGTGTGCCAGGCACCTTGAAGGAGGTGTTGATTTGTTTGGGTGAGGGCTTTACAGTCAGAGCTCTGTGACCAAACACAGGGGACACCTGAGGGCACGGGTGGATCAAATGCTTGAAAACGATAAATGGCATCAAATGAGAAGATCAAAATTCTGAACTGAACCAGGATGCTCAGGGTTCCACTCCCTGGGCAGCCCAGAGGGTGTGGGGTCACCTGCCAGGTGAAGTCTGTGCTCTGGAACACCTCACACTTGAAGGATTGGCATTGGCAAGGAATGAGTTTTATAAAACAACCTCTCTGAACAGGCCCTGGATGGAGCCATGAGGATTGGAGTTCTCCTGGCCGAGATCTGAGCTGGGAGCTCCTCTCACCTGAGCAGGTCCTGAGGGCACCAAGAGGCTCCGACCCTCCCTGGGGCTCAGCTGTCACTGCCAGGGTGGCATCAGACCTTGGAGAGGCCTTTGAGGGGCTCAGCTGTCACTGCCAGGGTGGGATCAGACCTTGGAGGGGCTGCCCTCACTGCCAGGGTGGGATCAGGCCTTGGAGGAGCCCTTGGAGGAGCTCAGCTGTCACTGCCAGGGTGGGATCAGGCCTTGGAGTGGCTCAGCTGTCACTGCCAGGGTGGGATCAGACCTTGGAGTGGCCTTGAAGGGGCTCAGCTGTCACTGCCAGGGTGGGATCAGACCTTGGAGGGGCTCAGCTGTCACTGCCAGGGTGGGATCAGACCTTGGAGGGGCACAGCTGTCACTGCCAGGGTGGGATCAGGCCTTGGAGGAGCCCTTGGAGGAGCTGCCCTCCCTGATGCTGCTCCAGGCCCTCCTGTGCTCACTGCCCTGGCCTTGCCCTGCTGAATTCCTGCCCTGCCCATGGATTTGTGCCTCCCAGGAAAAGCCTGAGGCAGAGCCAAGATCTTGGCCATGCAGATTTCAAGTGGAGGATTCATGGATGTGTCACTGCAGAATTTTGGGGCCATTTTGGGATTTTGGGTGATGCTGGTTCCTGTCACTGTGCCTGCTCTGGTGGCTCAGGTGGGAGTGCATCCATTGCCAGTGAGGGCACTGCCTCTCCCTGCCCCCCATCAGCTCCCACATCCCTGGGCAGATTTAAAGCCAGTTTCTTGGAGCTCCTCTATTCCCAGGCTCAGGCATGCCCTGATTAAATAGCTGCAAGCAATTCCATAAACAAATCCCAGCCCACTGCTGAAAACTCACATCCAGCCTGTCCCATTTACAACATGGAATGGGGCCAGGATCAATGCTCTTCCCATAAAAAGGTACAGATTTAAGGGACAGCAGGAGTGGGCCTGGCTCCTTTTCTGGGAGGGAAGAAGGAATGGGGAATATGTGTTTTATTGTGACCCTTTAGGAGCTGGGAAATCAGCCCCAGTGCTCTAGAAGGAAGCACTTTTCTGGGAATCATGAGTCCCAGGTGAAGGGTTTAAATCCAGGTTAGGAGGAAGGACTGAAATGGGACTATGACTGCTGGAAGTGTCAGGTGTGGGATTCAGGGAGGGAAATGCAGTATTCCCGTTTGAGCCACTGCTCCAGGCTCTCCAGCTGATGCAATTTGTTGAATCACTGTCCCTGGAGGGGTTTAACAGCCCTGATGTGGCACCTGGGGACATTGTGGTGGCCTTGGCAGTGCTGGGGAATTGTGGGACTCTTAAAGGTCTTTCCCACCTTAAACAATTACATGATTCTGTGGTGAGGGAAGGAGGCAGGAGCCAAACTGGGCTCTTCAGGATGGGGAAAGGGGTAGAAATTCCTTGCTTGTGAATAGGAGGTGCTGAGGAATTTGCAGGATCTGAATAGAAATCACAGAATATGTGATTTCTTGTGACTCTTTAAGAGCTGGGAACTGAGCCCCAATGCTCTGGAAGGAAGCAGTTTTCTGGGAATCACAAGTCCCAGGTGAAGGGTTTCAAGAGGAGTCCAGGTTAGGAGGAAGGACTGAAATGGGACTATGACTGCTGGAAGTGTCAGGTGTGGGATTTAGGGAGGAAAATGTAGATTCCAGTTTAATCTGCTGCTCCAGGCTCTTACACTGATGCAATTTGGATGAGTTCCCATAACTGGAGAGGTTTAAAATGTGTGGATGTGGCACGTGGGGACATTGTGGTGGCCTTGGCAGTGCAGAGAAGTAGTCAGGCTCCTAAAGATCTTTGCCAGCTTAAACAATTCCATAATTCTGTGGTGGGGGAAGAAGGCAGGAGCCAAACTGGGCTCTTCAGGATGGGGAAAGGGGTAGAAATTCCTTGGTTGTGGATAAGAGCCAGTGAAGAATTTGCATGATCCAACTGGGGGCAGTGATGTGAACACCTGCATCCACATTTATCCACGGGGATGGGAGAGGGGGAGGAGTAGGAGCACTGGAATAAAGCCAGGCAGGATGTTGGGGTCGCTCTGTTTGCCTGGGATGGATGAAAACACAGCCCAGTTTTCCTGCTGTGCTGCTGGATGGGGCAGATCCAATGCCTGGAAGCTCCAGGAACCTCCAGGAATCTCCAGGAACCTCCAGGAATCTCCATATTGGAGCTCCCTAGGACAAAAACAGACAAGAAATATTTTCTGGTGAGGAGATGGTCCAGAAGTAGCCGAGTTCTGCTTCAGTCCCTGCTCTTGGGAAGCTGCACAGCTGGAATCACAGCTGGCTAAAGAGCTCCCTGGGGCTGGAAGCAAGGGAATGGTGTGGGAAGCACAGGATCTGTCCCTTGGAGCAATCCATCAGCGTGGACCAGGCCTCCTGCTGCACTGCCAGGGAGGGATCTGCAGGAGGGATATTTAAGGGACCATTAATAGGGTCATGAATCACAGAGGAGGGAATTTCTGCCTTCAGGGCTCAGAGCAGTTAACGAGGTCTTGGCTGAAGCTGTTGGAACATCCCATTGAAAGGTCTTGGCCAGATGGATTCGGGAGCACTCTGGAATAATTGATCTGATACTAAAACTGCTCTTGGAGTGCCCTGGTGGAACTCAGGGACCAAAGTGGGACAGGGGAGCAAAGCTGCACCTGGGGAACCACACACACCTTGTCCCAGCCTCCAGGTGCACAGCAGCCACTCCACACTGTCCCTGCACTTCCATCCCTTGGGAATTGCCTCTGTACCTTCCAGGGAAAGCCTAAGGCCAGAGCCAGGCCATGCAGATTCAAAGGGACGATTCACGGGACATCAGAGCAGCTTTTCCTGAGGAGTTTTCCTTGCAGGAGAGATTCCCTCCCTAGGTTAAACACAGATTCCTTTTTTATTTTTTCCAATAGGAAGGGAGGTGAGTTTCTAGGAATGGGAGTTCTTACATGGTGCAGGACTGTACCCTGGAGATGGATGGATGGATGGAGGGATGGATGGATCAATGAATGGATGGATGGATGGATGATGGATGGA